>JACEFZ010021953.1:0-87860 GCA_014155875.1 Cepaea nemoralis | reverse complement strand
GAACTAAGAGGTAAATGAAAGACTCCAATGTGGAGGTCATGGGGAGAACTAGACAAATACCAGTGAACTAAGAGGTAAACTGAAAGACTCCAATATGGAGGTCATGGGGAGAACTAGACAAATGCCAGTGAACTAAGAGGTAAACGAAAGACTCCAATGTGGAGGTCATGGGGAGAACTAGACAAATACCAGTGAACTAAGAGGTAAATGAAAGACTCTAGCACTGGATATGATTTACGTTGAAAGGAAGAAAAAAAAACCAGAGTAATCTAAATAGAAAGGCCTTTGTCTGTATTCAGTACTGTAAAAGAAGTAGCAGAAGACTTATGACACACGGAGAATAGAAGTTGAAATGGAAATGAATAAAATGTTGTCATGGACTAAGCTGCATGTGACAGATAAGGATTGGAGGCCTTGGTGTGTGAGATGGTGTAGGGCCTATACTCCAGTGGGGGGAAGAGGGCGCAAGGAAAAGCAATTTCGGTTGGGTTAACCACGGAGCCGAGATCAATGAAGAAAAACATCCACCTCTCAAGGGGGGATTCGAACATATGACCACGAGCTGGGCAGGCAAGAATACAAGCTGCTGATATCCCGCCCCGCCGTAAGCTTGCAACTGATGTAAGATATATCATCAGCATTTATCGGCGGCGCGCTGACGGTAAATCTGCACAGAACAAATATGACAGGTGCGCTAAATGCATACACGGCGCAGAGCTTGCAGGGTAAATATAACGTACGGTATCTTCTGAAAGCATCTATGTGGTTTATTTTCTAAGTAAATATTACACGTGTCTATAGCATAGCTTGTCCAGAACCGTGCTCTTTCAAACACCGGAACATTCGGTTGTTATCACCAGGATTCCATTCGGCAACAGCCTACAAGATGTTGTTTGACGTTTGATAGAGCCAGAAATTGGGCCTCGCTAGCGCAGTCGCTAGGACACTATTCTCTCTAGTTGGGTGGTCGTGGTTCGAATCTCCCACCCGTGGCGGATTTTTAAACTTCACCAGAGTTCCCAGGCGTGTCCAGCCAAACCAGGGAGTGTCTTGGGAAGGACATGTGACCGGCGTGGTTCTGACCACGCCTCTCCCGGGTGCTAATTGGTCTATAAATAAATCGGACTCGCACCATATTCCCCCCATACGCTTTAAGACGTTCTTATTTTACTATGTAGTATTATTTTACATGTAACAGGTATTCTATACTTTTGCAACAGTAAAAAAACAAGCAAGTAAGAAAAGAATTAGGGGGGGGGGCTGAGTGGTCTCGAGGTATGGTGTCCGCCTCGAGTGCTGGAGGTCCCGGGTTCAGGCCCCGGTGAGGACCGGGATTTATTTTAAAAAATCCACGTGGACTTCCAGTAATTTCCCCTGGTCTCTGGGTAGTGAGATCGGACACCCGTGTGTATTGTTGCGCACGTAAAAAATCCCTTGGCAGTTGGAAATCGAAAAAGAGTAGCCTAACGGCGCTGCCCGGGCAAAATTTCGAGTTAAAAATCTACCCAAAGTATTTCAGGATCCTCGCCGTTGCTACGGAGTTCGTGCATTGAGCTGAGTTTCTCCAGACTCAGGTTTGAGTTAGGAGGAAAACGGAGCACTTATGGGGTTAAACCCGTGTGCCGTGATGTTGATCCAACGACTAAAACTAAAACTAAAAAACTAAGAAAACAAGCAATAAAAATAGAAGCACACCGGTGAAATTATGAGACATGGAAACTAAATGAGCACGTGAAATGTTTGAGTTTAAAAGGATTTAAAGAGCAAGAGGTTCAGTTTCATTGCACGGGGTTTTATCCCATATTGATCGGTCTCTTTCCACAGGATAGTCTGCCTAAATCGTCGCACAAAGCACGAACTCCGTAATTCCAACAACGACCCAGGAGTATCCGATAAAATTGCACTCGTCAACCGAACAACGTAGCCTTTGATCGAACCCACAACCTTCTAAGCGTGAGGTAGTCAGCTTAGCCGCTTCTCCGCTGTGACTCCCTTGAAATGTTCGAGTCAAACATCGGAAATGTCTCAGACTGACCTGATTATTTGCTCGAAAAAAAGGCCAAGAACTTTTATATTCATTATGACTTCATTACATTGTCGCTAGAGGTCATATGTTTATACCCGTCAAGATAGTGACGTGCAAAGACAGAGAGGGACTTGAAACCAGTTATTTTAACCATTGAACTATAATTTTAAATTAGAAGGACCAACCATTAGTGACAAAGTGGCTTGTGTATTCGGTTACTTTCACGGTCGCAAGGAGTTAATTTCTCAGTGGTGTGAAAAGTAGAGGTAGCCGAAGGCATGAAAGCACTAGCACTTAAACTTCTGGTGTGCTGGTGGCGAGGTAGGAGGTTCATTCAGGACAACGGCATTAAGCTGGACTGAAACGATGACTTCTTGTTCAAACAGCAAAGCAAACTACTCAAATTAACATGCCTGGAAAATCAATCTTGGGGTTGATTGCAGTGTAATTCAAAAGACGTGCAACGTGTTTTATTGCAAAATGTGGATTTGGTGGATTTGTCTTTCAATCTTTACGACTCAGAAATGAAATTAGCCAAACAGTGATTCATTGACTATGGGCATGAACTAAGCTAAAAAGTCATTCATTGACTATTTTTATTAACTCGATTCACTAAGGACATCAAAAGAACACATAAAGAGGACTTACACTTTGTTGTGTACACTCCGTCTCTATAACCAAACAGACAGAAAGCTAAATCTTTTAGGAATAGGTTTTCGAAGTAAAGGCAGTCGTCAGAAGACTCGTGGCAAAGAAAATAGTCTTCTCAGCAGACAGGATGAAGAATGAAGAATGACTTGCGCGGTGAATTGGATTAAAGCGAGGAAGAATTTCGCAGTTCTCGACCACATTCTCTCGCGTCAGTCCATCTGAACTCAGTGGCAAGACAAGTCAAGACGACTGGAGACGAATACAGATGCAGTGGATGACTGTGGCGCTCTACGTGCCTTGCTGTGCTCATTACATTCCACAACGCTTTGCAGGTAAACGCTGTCTTGCCCGTTGAATCATCAATGACTTCTTCCGCGCAGTCTGCCGAATCCTGTCTTCACATGCTGGATAGGCATACCCTAGTTCACCGATTGGTTTGAAGCCGAATAGGTTACCCTCGCCTGGTTTTGCCGGTCTGTCACAGCCGTTGTCGGGTGGGGGGGGGGGGGGGGGCTGTCGCATGCTGATAACTACTAGGAACCATAGGTGTGCGCTGGATGTCAGGCTTGAACCAATGGGGTATGGGTCTTGAAAATGGCTTGACAGCGATCCTTACCAAAGGTACTACCAATGCCTGTCATCCCAGACCCCTCAATCAATCAATCAATCATGTGCCATGCCGGAAAGCGTGGGCGGTCATGATTCGCCATTTCACTCGATCACCAGACCCCTCAAGCAGACAGGAAACCCACGAAATCTCAGTCTGTGAATCTAGACTTGTTTTCTTCTGTCTTCTGGGCTCGTTTTGCGAATTGTTGTACAATTATTTGCCAATCTTCATAGGTAGTGGGTTTATGGATGATGGCAACAACGCTATCTCAATCTGTCCCGTGATTACCTGTTCGTGTACCTCTATCTCGTGTGTCCGTTCATTCATTCCAGGAATATTAGCTCATTCATATCGAATTTCCAAAATATCCTGCATGATCTGAAAACACTGGAGATGTTATATTTTTTTTCATTTTTAAGTGCAATGTTCTGGATTCTGGGGAACATATTACACATTAGTAATAAAAATAAATAAAAGCATTAAACTGAACTGGAAACTCTGTACTGGATTTGTGGAGTACGAAAAGGCCATTGACAGTATTGATATAGAATTTCTTTTTAAACTCACGAGGGACGACGAGATCCGACAAAACATCGTTAACTTAAAAAAGGCAACATATAAATACATGAAATACGGAGTTTTTATGCTGGAAAACTAACAGATACGTTGGGGGGGGGGGGGTGCCTTTTATATCTCCATTATTTCACTTGCCTCTTTTTTATTTCTTTCATCAGCTCTCTCTTCATTCCCAGTTTTTCTATAACCTCTGTATTTGATTATTTTGTATCCGTGAAATAAGATATATCCTTCGTTATATCTACATCTTCCACGCCTCTGTTCGACTTTCTAATTGCTTGTTTATTGTCCAGACTTCCGCGCCTTATAGAAAAGTTTAATATACTTAATATTTGACATTCTAATAGACACCTCAGCAGATTGGAAGTTCCAGGAACGTTCTTGAACATTTCACTGGATTTCTTACCTTGGTGAGGAGAAAGAGATCCTTGCAACATTGTCGGCGTGGAATGGACATTTGATGTATGTCGGAAGATAAGTCACTTCAATAACTTCACTCGGATAGATGCAAGCTGAAACGACCTGAAAGGCAGCGCACCAGGCTTAAGACATAAAACTCAGTCTCCCAGAGGATTCACCAACCAGTCAACCAAATCTGTCATATTTCAGGTATATCTCAAACAGATTTATGAGGATATGACGTATTTAGCAAAATACAGTAGATTTAAAACAACTTTCGTTGTTTAGTCAGGCACTCCACGTGCAGGAAGTACAGACCCTGACTTTTCATGTCTCAGCAATCATCATCATTCAATGTCACGCTGGGCAACGCAGGCAATCACGTGCCTTTAACATCCCATTGCCATGTGATGATCTGAGCAATGCCGGCTCCAAATTTAGATAAGATGTTAGCATTCCCCTGTACAGAAACTTCCTCGCCATTTCAGATATTTAACTGAGCAACGCAGGCGTTCTGGCTGTCTCGTGATCTGTCTAGGGAAATTAATTTTGTCTCGAGAGATTGCTTTCTCCTACTCGTCTGGTGATGAAAGCTCGCGAAGGAAGAAGAAACAAGTTTGTGACCAGGAAAGTCTCGTCTCGGCTTTCTTTTCTACGTCTTGTCCGTGCCATGTGGTCGATTCTGGGATATGATCAAGTAACACCATGGGATGTTTTTTTTTCGTTTTCACATCTTGAGGAGCATTGGTATATGGGTTTTATTTTTTGTAATAAGGAAACGACCCTTTTTACAGGCCTTAAAGCGCATCGGGCATACAGTGCTGGGCCCATATTTCTATAGACCCTCGGCACTCGGTGAGAAGTGGTCAGTATCACACCGGCCGCCTTTACTTCCCCCAAAAATATCCTGCTACAATTTTTAAGGCTGGGTTAACCTGGGAACGCAGGTCAATTTTTAAAATTAAAACCGCGTTCTTATATGGTGCTGGCCCCATATTTTTTAACAAACTAATGCGCACTAAATTAGTCACGTGGTCAATATAGTACAGGCCACTACTACCTCCCAGACCATTTCCTCGTAGTTATTTTAGTCTCGCGCGAGATTCGGCAGCGGATCGCGTCGCATTGGTTACTTACGGAGCCGTTCGTTCAAAATCCAATGGCAAACTATTGAACGTAAAACTTGCCAAGACATCAACAGCAGCTGAAACATGCTGGTGTTGACTGCAATGTCCTGTAAAAGGATATGCGAAAAAAAAATTTAATCTCGGTCGACCTGGAAGTTCAGGTCAATGCTAAACAATCCGCATCGATGAGGATTAGAACACACAACCATCAGCCGATAGGTAAGCATGCTAGCCATTGCGCTACTACGGGTTTCTTTTGAGGATATGGTGCCTGGTGCGTATTTTCTTGACCCAGCGATTGATGCTGGCACCATGATGCTGGCCGCCTTACATTACGGATAATTGTATAGTACCCAGTTTATGAGGAGGTTGGGTCGGGCAGCTGGGATCCCAAGACCAGGTTCAGATCTCGTATTGGCCACTACCAACACCCCGGTGAAGCGTGCCTTACCCACAAACTGGGTCCGCAAACGTTGCGAGGATCTCTGTGTGAGATGAGTTGAAGAGATGAGATGTTGAGATGAAATGAGGTGAGATGAGTTGATGAGGTCATCTGAGATGAATAAGGTGATGAGATGTGGTGAGATGATGAGATGAAATGAGATTAGTTGATGTGATGAGATGAGGTGAGGTGAGTTGATGAGGTGAGGTGGGATGAGTTGAGTTGATGAGATGAGTTGAAAAGATGTTGAGATGTGATGAGATGATGGCAGCTTTAAAACGGAACCTTCTGTTTTTCGCCCTTTTCCAAGAAGGTTGGGTGTCTTATCCCACTACCGAAGAGATCGGTGTGACTTGTAGTATCACTAGACAACACTGGCTCTTGGCAACAACACTGGCTCTTGGCAACATCACCAGCCCTCTGTTGGGATCGAACCCGGTCCCTCCTGAACTTGAATCGGACACCGCAACCTCTCAGCCACGGCTGCCTCCCAGCGGCACATTTCACGTAATAAAGCTCGCGCTGTTTGTGCCGGTTTGGTACGCCTCTGCAGTGTCAGAAAGCTGTTAGGTACCACGTGATCATTGATCGTTACGTGCCTCACCCGCTGCGAGAGTGCCTGTGCTCGTTCGTGTACTTCGTTTTTATATTGCATGTGTCCTTTATTTACATTACATAATTTATGTATTGTGTTTAGATTCTTTCTTTATTGCTTTTACATTCATTCTTTGTGTGTTTATTTTACTTCATTTGCTTTTCTTTTTTCAAATGCGCATTGGGTTGGAGTCTGTTAGCTGATTAATTGTCATTGGATGATTAATTGTTCCAAGCGATTTCTGGTATCTCATTGATCATTGGCACCTTGCCGTCTTGACAGACGATAGCTTGTGCTTTAAAAAGGCATAATAACTTTTAACTATGGCGGTAGCGAGTGTGACTGATAAGGCCAATTTGCGCTGTAAATGTCCGTTCACAGTGGGTGCATGTGAACACGTGGTCATTTCCACCATCATGCACCATCTTACGTCTCAAACGCTTGGTGTGTGACTTTTCTGCAATAATTTTCTCCTTTGACTTTATTCCATTTCTGATATTTGCCCTCCATCAACACGTTCAGCGGCGACTTGCTCCCAATGTGCATTATCAATGCCTGTATCAATCTGGTATCTACCATAGGCTTATATACAGTAGTTTTCCTTATGCAACTTCCTCTAATTTGATATATAATACAACTTTTAAGTCACAGCTGTGACACATCGTTATTTCCCATTTTCCGCCGTCCATTTTTGTTGGGTCCAAACCTACTTTTGTTTGACACTGAATCTGTTAACAGTAAGTCAACCCAGCCAAATATGGGTTACAGGAAATTTCTTGGGAAAGTAAAGGCGGCCGATGTGATACTGACCACGTTTCCCTGCAGAGTGCTGACTGAATTCTGTCTAGAGGGAGAAAACGTGACACAAAGGCATGCCGAAGTCATACCTTTGAGGCACGTAACTAGATGAATAAGAAGAAGATGAAACAATGCTGGATGGCTTGGAAGAGTGGCATAGCTCGAATGAGCGGTCCAGCTTATCAATAACATGAGCGGTCCAGCTTATCAATAACATGGAAAATATGTGCCTGCTCCGTGGTGAAGGCTTTACAGACGCAATTCGTAATCCCCCATACCACGTTCGAAACACAGCTGTGGGCGATTTGGCAGCAAATCGCCTTGTGCTGGTGTTTTATTAAATGGTATAGGTGCCGGTCGTTCAGAAAGCAATGGCAATGTACTGTTTGGGAAGGAACATAATCAACTGTGCCGCCCTTCATGGCACATGATGTTATTGATTACGTTGAGTTTTGGCGGAGCTATCTTCTTTTCTTCTTCTTCCGCTCTTTATCTAACAGGCAAAGGAATCATTCTCCCCTTTACATGTACATTTTTATAAGTATTAACCACTACCTATAAAATAGAGCCACGGTAACTCAGTGGCCAGCACACTTTTTTGCTGAGGCAGTGGTCATTTGTTCGAATCCCCATCGTGACAGAGATGGGGGTTTTTTTTACCTGGACACCCGGGTCGATCCAGCTAAAACGGTTATCAGAAAATGTCTTGGAAATAAAGGCTGGCAGTCTGAATTGATAACTTAACCTATCCAGTGGTGATTGGTCCATAATATGCATGTAGCTTGCACTATATACTCAGTGCACCTCAAGGAACGTAAAAGAGTCAATGTTTACTGCCTGTCAATGACTGACTTCTATGATTGCAGAGTTCAATGTTTACTGCCTATCAATGACTGACTTTTGTTATTACAGGGTCAATGTTTACTGCCTGTCAATGACTGACTTCTATGATTACAGAGGTCAATGTTTACTGCCTGTCAATGACTGACTTCTATGATTACAGAGGTCAATGTTTACTGCCTGTGAATGACTGACTTCTATGACTGCATAGATCAATGTTTACTGCCTGTCAATGACTTACTTCTATGATTACAGAGGGCAATGTTTACTGCCTGTCAATGACTGACTTCTATGATTACAGAGGTCAATGTTTACTGTCTGTCAATGACTGACTTCTATGATTAGAGAGGTCAATGTTTACTGCCTGTCAATGACTGACTTTTGTGATTAAAGAGGTCGATGATTACTGCCTATCAAGGACTGACTTCTATGAAAAATGTGATCGATGTTTACTGCCTATCAATGACTGATTTCTATGATTACAGAGGTCAATGTTTACTGCCTATCAATGACTGATTCCTATGATTACAGAGGTCAATGTTTACTGCCTCTCAAAGACTGATTTCTATTATTACAAAGGCCAATGTTTACTGTCTATCAATAACTGACTTCCATGATTACAGAGGCCCATGTTTATGCTATCAATGACTGACTTCTATGATTACATAGGTCAATGTTTACTGCCTGTCAATGATTGACTTCCATGATTACAGAGGTCAATGTTTACTGCTTGTCAATGATTGACTTCCATGATTACATATGTCAATGTTTACTGCCTACCAATGATTGACTTCTATGATTACATAGGTCAATGTTTACTGCCCATCAGCGACTGACTTCTATGATTACAAAGGTCAATGTTTACTGCCTGTCAATGATTGACTTCTATGATTACAAAGGTCAATGTTTACTGCCTGTCAATGGTTGACTTCTATGATTACATAGGTCAATGTTTACTGCCTGTCAATGATTGACTTCTATGATTACATAGGTCAATGTTTACTGCCTGTCAATGATTGACTTCTATTATTACAGAGGTCAATGTTTACTGCCTGTCAATGATTGACTTCTATGATTACATAGGTCAATGTTTACTGCGTGTCAATGACTGACTTCCATGATTACAGAGGTCAATGTTTACTGCTTGTCAATGATTGACTTCCATGATTACATAGGTCAATGTTTACTGCCTACCAATGATTGACTTCTATGATTACATAGGTCAATGTTTACTGCCCATCAGCGACTGACTTCTATGATTACAGAGGTCAATGTTTACTGCCTGTCAATGATTGACTTCTATGATTACAAAGGTCAATGTTTACTGCCTGTCAATGGTTGACTTCTATGATTACATAGGTCAATGTTTACTGCCTGTCAATGATTGACTTCTATGATTACATAGGTCAATGTTTACTGTCTGTCAATGATTGACTTCTATGATTACATAGGTCAATGTTTACTGTCTGTCAATGATTGACTTCTATGATTACATAGGTCAATGTTTACTGCCTGTCAATGATTGACTTCTATGATTACATAGGTCAATGTTTACTGAGTGTCAATGACTGACTTCTATGATTACATAGGTCAATGTTTACTGCCTGTCAATGATTGACTTCTATGATTACATGGGTCAATGTTTACTGCCTGTCAATGACTTACTTCTATGATTACACAGGTCAATGTTTACTGCCTGTCAATGATTGACTTCTATGATTACATAGGTCAATGTTTACTGCCTGTCAATGATTGACTTCTATGATTACATAGGTCAATGTTTACTGCCTGTCAATGATTGACTTCTATTATTACAGAGGTCAATGTTTACTGCCTGTCAATGATTGACTTCTATGATTACAAAGGTCAATTTTTACTGCCTGTCAATGATTGACTTCTATGATTACAAAGGTCCATGTTTACTGCCTGTCAATGATTGACTTCTATGATTACAAAGGTCAATGTTTACTGCCCATCAATGATTGATTTCTATGAGTACAGAGGTCAATGTTTACTGCCTGTCAATGATTGACTTCTATGATTACAAACGTCAATGTTTACTGCCTGTCATTGATTGACTTCTATGATTACAAAGGTCAATGTTTACTGCCGATCAATGATTGACTTCTATAATTACATAGGTCAATGTTTACTGCCCATCAATGATTGACTTCTATGATTACATAGGTCAATGTTTACTGCCTGTCAATGGTTGACTTCTATGATTACATAGGTCAATATTTACTGCCCATCAATGATTGACTTCTCTGATTACAAAGGTCAATGTTTACTGCCCATCAATGATTGATTGCTATGATTACAGAGGTCAATGTTTACTGCCCATCAATGATTGACTTCTATGATTACATAGGTCAATGTTTACTGCCTGTCAATGACTGACTTCCATGATTACAGAGGTCAATGTTTACTGCCTGTCAATGACTGACTTCCATGATTACAGTGGTCAATGTTTACTGCCTGTCAATGATTGATTTCTATGATTACATAGGTCAATGTTTACTACCCATCAATGTTTGACTGCTATGATTACATAGGTCAATGTTTACTGCCTGTCAATGACTGACTTCCATGATTACAGAGGTCAATGTTTACTGCCTGTCAATGACTGACTTCCATGATTACAGAGTTCAATGTTTACTGCCTGTCAATGACTGACTTCTATGATTACAGAGGTCGAAGTTTACTGCCCATCAATGACTGACTTCTATGATTACAGAGGTACGGGGAGTCAGTTCTGGAATCGGAAGTTCCAGTAGAGATGGAACTTGTCGCAATGTGACCAGAAATTTGTCGCTCTCGCCGGAAGTGGCGGATCGATCTGTAACTCATAATGAGACGCAATGCGCCATAAGTGAAACCGCAGCACCGCTGGTATCTCTAGACGCATGGGCGCGTTTTTCTATAAATGTTTGTTACATCAAAGATGATTGTGAGATCGAATTTTGAGTTATTCTGGTCGACTGGTGTTTCTCACTAGTGAATGGAGATTGCTGTCATTGGCATGTTGAATACAAGAGTCTGTAGCGTACACTTAATATCCTAAGTAATATTAGCTCATTAAATATGAAAGATCTTTTAAGAGATGATGAGACGTCCAGTCTTAACTTAACGACTATTTGAATATTGTTAAATATGGATAGTCCAGTTTAAAACAGGTTACGGATAAATAGATCTTGTGAATTAAAAGTTGGATATGCACAGTATATGTTCATTAAGTAACAGGCATTTTATTAAAACGTGCATGGAAGAGTATAGACAATGGACAATCTTATTTCAGGATACAAGCTGGCTATTAAGCAATACCACATGCAGTGGTCGTGAGGATCGAGCAGTTTGTGCTTGCGCAATAGCGAATGCATAATGCCGCCCCCCCCCCCCCCCCCCCCCCACTATCGACTTTTATGTATTTATTTTTTATAAATTTTTTTTTTTGGTCAGAGGGTGTGAAACCTTGTGAAATCTACAGAAGAATGATGGTTCAGAGTGAAGAAAGTTGTGTTGTCTGAGTCAGGGAAGAATGTATGAATAGGTAGAAAGGTTTGAAAGGAAACACCCGTTATTTCCGGTTAAGAAAAGACGAAAGAATCCGCAGGGAAAGTCATGACAACCATCTTGGGGTATCATGGGCCTTGTATAGGTCAAAGGATGAAGATGTGGCTAGGGTATGATACAGTGACAAGCTAGTGAACACACTGAAGCCGGTGATGCGCTCCAAACGCCGGGGACTCCTCTCAGAAGGTGTATCGTTGCTGTACAACAACTCCCCCGTCATACGGCTCGGCATACGGTGGATACGCTAACGTGCTCTGAAATGTGAGGTCTTGAAATAAACAGCATACAGTCCAGACTTGGCCCCAGTAGACTTTCACTTGTTTTAACCTTGAAAGAACATTTGCGGTTTCAGAAGTTTGCAGATGACAACGAGGTAATTTAGGCGGTGCA
The DNA here is from genome assembly GCA_014155875.1 of Cepaea nemoralis. Lineage (NCBI taxonomy): Eukaryota > Metazoa > Mollusca > Gastropoda > Stylommatophora > Helicidae > Cepaea > Cepaea nemoralis. The sequence continues at coordinate 75,833 of JACEFZ010021953.1, read as the reverse complement.
AAACTGGCTTAATGCCATACTCCAAAAACTATTTCCTAGAAGGTATCAACAAGCTAGTGGACATGTGGACCAAGTGTGTTGACAGGCAGGGGGAACTATGCTGTTTGTTTATGTCTAACAGTCTAGCATCTTTTCTTTTGGTCTCCCTCTGCCTCTTCTACCCTTCAACCTTCCCGTTGTGACGACACGCCCCAGTTATCCCCTTCTCATTACATGCTCAAATAATGTGGACTGTCTTCTCCTGGGGCGTGTAACCAGTTTTCTTTGTGAGTTAACTTCTTTCAAGATATCATCATTACTCTTTCTATCCGTTCACGATGCTTTTATCATTCTTCTATAAAACTACATCTCCGCAACATCTACATAATTCCTCACTTCACTTGTTTGGCAATTGTCCATAAATCGCTTCCGTACATTAGGATTGACTCAATATAGCTCTTAAGGACTATTGTCTTCACTTCGATTGACAAAGACACATTTCTGAGGATATTTTTCATCTTGTGAAATGCTGCCTTAGCTTGGGCTATATATACTACATTGAACTTCTTTAATATATCTCCCATCTGCTGTTATTTAAGTGGCCACACATTTAAACATATTGACTGGTTCCATTCATTTTGATGTTGCACTTGGATGCACAGTTTTACTTTGTAATAATTATTACTTATATTTTTCTGTTATTTAGACTAAGTACTTAGTTTCCAATTCCAATTCCAATTTTCCAAAAAAAATTCCAAATTCGGCCTCGTCTAACCTGCTTCATCAGCTGTGGTTATTGTTGAGAGCCGTAGTTGTGTGGATTGTTAGTCCTAATTCCTACTAGTTTTATTGGTTCCGCTCTGTTCGTCGGATATGTTTGTTTTGTGCTGGTACTTAGTTTTGCCTTACTGCCACAGTTATATCTTTCATGTCTGTTAACTACGTTTCATCTTTTACGACTAATGCCATGTCATCAGCATAACGCATGTTGTTTACATTTTGCCCATCAACCAATATTCCTGGCTTGTCTTGTATGGATCTCTTTATTATTTCGCTGTACAAATTGTACAGCAACTACCATCACTGGCCTTACATCAAAGATCATCTGCGACGAGACCACGAGGACATCCAAGAAGAAAATGGATTGACGACATCAAAGACATTGTACAATCACACGGAATGACACTATCCAGTTCCGTCCACCGGGCGCTGGAACGCAAATTATTCCTCCCCACGATGCTTGACGGTAGAAGTGGAAGATGATGATGATGATGATGATGATGACAAATTGAATAAATCGGGTGGTAGTACACAATCCTGTACTTACCTTGTTTAATGTGTTGAAAAATTCCTAATTGGTTATAATTTCTGATGGGTCTCTTTGTCGCCAATACATGTTCTTTATTATTCTTATTTCTTTACCGTCAATGTTTAATATTTCCAACATTTTAATCATTTAGTCATGTTTTACCTTATAAATGCATTAGTTTAGCCAATAAAGTACAAAAAAGATCTCTGTTTATTTATATCATTCTCTCTGTTAATATTCTCAAGATGTATAGACAATAGTTAGAAAATGATGAAACATTGCTGCTACCTATTTTATAACGCTTGGTAGTGCTGATCGGACAAAACAAATCATGTCGCTGGTGAGAACTGATCCTGGTCCATTGTCCTGGCAGGCTGGAACACTAACCCCATGTCACCAACCTCAACCCTGATTTCACATGTTTTAACGTATTAAACGCCTTGGTCCAAATAATTCCCATAATAACACAATGGAACCACAGGAAGCGCTAAAGTAACAATTTGGATTGCCGGAATGCATGGGACATCTCGATGAAACTAGCTGCGAATGTCTTATTATGCATGGAGTAACTAAGAGACGTATGATGAGTTGATTGGTACAGAAAGAGAAATGCAAAGGAAACCAGCGTAAAAAAAAAAAAAACAATAAAAAAGGAAGGAACCTATCTCCACACAGTGGGACGTGTTGGGTATATGGTCAGTAGACAGACAGAGAAAACACTATGTATAGCTTTCATATATACTGGCATTCGGTGCTAGCCCCACATTTGAATATACCGACCGGGAGTCTCCGTGGCAAAGTAGTTACTCCACCTACCCTGCGTCCCGAAAGTTGTGGGATCGATTCCGATCTACGTCGCTCTGTTCACGGGTGAAATTTTCTCGGTGACTCCTGATGGTGGTCGCTGGAGCTACGGAGTTATGTTTTTTTTTTTGTGCCCTGTTGAAAGAGACCAAGCCATATGGGATAAAACCAAATGTTATTAAGTCCATCCTCTCGTCTTTTAAACTCTTTTGTTTTAAATATACCAGTCGGCACTCGAGAGGTAACCACATCATGCTGGTACGGTACCTTTATTTAAATATACCAGTCGGCACTCGAGGGGTAACTACACCACGCTTGCACCTTTATTTCCCCATACATTTCCTAAAAACCATTTTAGGTTGGGTCGACCTGGAAGCCAGGTCCATTTTTCAAATCCCCGCCTCCATGGGGATTCAAGCACGTGACTTTCAATAGGCCGGCATGCAAGCTACCTCTCTACCACGCTCTCGGACACTCGTGTGTTTTTTACACGACAATACCAGCTAGTAAATTGAAGAGCATGAACAACAGCGAGAGTTGTCGAGAATTAGCATTAGCACGTGAACTTAACCTCAGACACGCATTAACACGGGAAACGTTACAGATGAATATTTTATGCTATTGTTGCTGTTGTTGTTGTTGTTATTGCTGTTGTCGCTGCTATGGATCGAGCTGTGCTTGGGCTTTCATCATGTTGGCCTAATGCCATGTAGTTATACGTGCATGCATCTCCTGACTGTTGTTTTTGTCCATTTAAAGTTTTTATGTTATCCGGAATTTGTGGAGGTAATAATGTCCTAACATGGAAAAATCCTTCCACAGAGGGTGTTTTGATGCAACGGATATGACGTACTTCTGACAATAGCGCGCTCGTGACAGGTCGAGGGTTCAGTGCCATCTCTTATGGTTCGCCGGGTCCTCCGTGGCCATGTGGTTAAGCCGCCTGTCTCACGCTCCGAAGGTTGTAGGTTCATTTGCAGGCTCCGTCATTCGGTTCACGAGAGCAGATTTCTCGGAGACTCCTGGGGGTCGTCGCTGGAGCTAAGGAGTTCGTGCTTTACGTGAGGCTACCGGCAGACCGCTTAGCGGAAACAGACCGCGCCAAATGGGATAAAACTCGGTGCAATGAAGTCTATCATCTGGCCTTTTATTTTCTTTAAACACTTATTGTTGGCTATGGGAGGGAAGGGTTGGTCACCTGTCCCACCGTGCACTCAGACTCACAATATGTGATGATCATAACACTTCACATACGCACACGTGGTTCCTGCTACAGTACTTTCGTCCCCACGTCTTGAGGTCTGTTGTGTATATGGTAATAGTCGCATATTTGAATAGACCAATGAGCACTCGATGGCTGATGTGGTCAATTCCACGTCGGTCGCATTTACTTCCTAGAATATTTCCTGGTTCTGTCTTCAGGCTGTATCAATTTTTTTTTCAAATCTCCATCTTGATAAGGATTCGAATATACGACCAACAAGCCGACAAATGAACTTGCTAGCCACATCTCTACCACGGCTGTCTAGCATTAGCAAATGACTAAGTTTAGTTTAGTCAACGGATCAACATCACGGTACACGGGTGTAACCCATAAGTGTCCCGTTCTACTCCTAACTCAAAACTGAGTCCGGAGAATCTCAGCTCAGTGCACGAACTCCGTAGCACCGGTGAGAATCCTGAAATACTTTGGGTAGATTTTTAATTCGAAATGTTGCCCGGGCAGCGCCGTTACGCTACTTTTTTTTCGATTTCCAACTGCGAAAAGATCTTTTACGTGCGCAACAATACACACGGGCGTCCGATCTCACAACCCAGAGACCAGGGGAAATTGTGTTACTTGGAGTCCACGTGAAAAAATCCCGGTCCTCACCGGGGCTTGAATCCGGGACCTCCAGCACTCGAGGTGGACACCATATATTGAGACCACTCACAACCCCCCCCCCCCCCCCTTATCCTCACCTCACCCTCCAGAACATGACTTCTTGTGAAGACATTAGCACACCCTGAAGATAGAACCAGGAAATATTTTAGGAAGGAAATGACTAAGTAGAGAACATGTGTCAACTTTCGAGGCATACTGGGTACTTAGTGCAATCTTCATTTTTTATACCATTAGGCACTTGTTTGGGCTCCGTGGCAAAGGCGTTACGGACGCGGTTCGTAATTCCGCTTACCTGCGTTCGAAACACAGGTGCAACCGATTTGGCGGCAGACCGTGTCAAGCTGGGGTTTAACGTGTTGGTATGGGAGCCGATCGTTCAGAAAGCAATAGCAAACTACTGAACGTCAACTTGCCAAGACATCAACAACAGCAGTGCTGGTGTTGACATCGATGACCTGTAAATAGGATATGTAAAAAAGCACTCGGTGGAGGGGGGGGGGCAGTCAGTATCACTCGGGACACGTTTAACTCCCACCAAATGTCCTGGTATCCACAAGGTAAGAGGGTTGACTTCATTGCGCCGAGTTTTATCCCTTCTGGCTGGGTCTCTTTCTGGAGGGTGGCCTGACCAAAGAATCATAGAAAGCTCGAACTCCGTAGCGCCAGCGAAGATCTCCAGGAGTCTCCGAGAAGGTTGCAGTCATGAACCGACCGACGTAGCCCAGTATCGAACCCACAACCTTCGGTACGCTAGGCAGTCGGCGTAATCACCTCGCCGCGGAGATTCCCTATATCTATTTTAGGCTGAATCGTTCAATTCTATTTTTACAATTCCGCTTCCACGGGGATTTGAACAGATGACCAACGAGGCGGCAGGCAAACGCTCTAGCCACTGACTGCCGAAGTACAATCCAGATGAAATGAACTAAAAATGAATGATATTCGACATTTTCGTGAAGAAGTGCGCAAACCCGACAATTTAGAGAGTATTGTGGGTTAGAAAATATCCATCCGGGAAGGTTAACATGATTAATGCGCGCCCGAAGAGATAATCCGGATGTGTGTCACCGAAAGGTGCAAATATCGCAGCTCTTCTGTATACAGGCACGACGTAATTACGTCCAAAACAAACAATTCGAATGAATAACTATGAAGAAGAAATATTCCTGAATTTATAATATTACACCCTTGAGCGGCACGGGGATTCCGTGCTCTAGAGTGAGCTACTCTAGAAGCAGAACAGCCTTAGGTGGGCCTCGTTGAGTCTCACAGGTCGAGACGTTGGCACCAGAAGAGTATGGTATGATAAAAATAGAAATGGGGCGAAAGATCCCCAAATCCCAGTTGCCAACTATTATAGGAAAACCAGGAATTGGCTCGTAAGACTCCCTAGTTATTAAATAGATATCTACTATAAGATTCCACTAGTTATCAGTCAGGTTTTCTAAAAGAAGGCTAGGAGAGCACAGGGAAGTCACTGCTTTTAGATTTAACAAGAAATAATAAAACTCAATCTGGTTACATTAGAAGCTAGTATTATCCCTGCCACCTACTCTCGCTAGATTATGTAGTGAAATGAAGAAACTCACATTATAGTTCAACACAGCACATTCACAAATACTCTGATGAATCTGATAACATTGTCAAATACGATTTTCATCTTGTAATAGGTACTTGGAGACAAAGATATGTTCAATGGGCATCAAATGTTACATAAAAAAAGAATTAAACACAACTGACATAATTATTCCTAACTGTCATTCACATGTGACGTTTTCGCATGTTCTATCTTTGAAAAACTCTGGAACACCAGACAAAGTTTTAGCACAATTAACTTAAAGATGATTGGTCGTGTGTCCTTGATTAAATTAAGTACTGTTAACGCTTATTTCTTCCGGTTCTAAACTAGTGTTCATTTTCATTTATGGAAAACTGTATATACTCGTTGGTGTTAATTCGCTGTTTAACTGTTGACCGTTGGTCTTGAATGAAGATATATTGGTTTTGCATGTCACTTATCTGGCTTCACATCGCACTGGGCTGTATTGAGTGGCAACTCGCGATGAACTGTCCTCTGCTCTTCATGGCAACATCAAGGCGAAGACCTATCCTGTAGGATGAATTCGACACTCAATATATGGATGGCCCCAGCTTAGGGCACCACACGTACCAACCGATCACCACCCATCATCTGTCAACAACACGAACACAACCATGTATTCATCTTCACAAAACAATTGGGAGAACAGGAAAAAGGTTCGGGACTACCTCACAGGAGTAGGCCATCATAGACCCTTCTCTGCTATGTGTTGTCCTTTCGTAATCTGATGTGACAAATGTCCCACAAGACATAAGCATCCCTCTATCATATCTGCAAGACATGTCTCATTCATTTCGTGCACCGAGCGTAATACTCAGTATTACATTCGATTACTCATTGGCCCATCCCACTGATATGACTCCTATTAAGTGTGACATCTCACACTGGCCTTGTTAATATTCCTTTCCTCAGGATACGGAGCCACATAAAATCATCACATATATAATGTATATATTCGTATACATTGAGTCATGCCATTAAGAATATACATATAAGTGAGATAATAATGAATCAGTAAACAAAACATCGTGGTAGATCCTTCTCATTAATTATAGACTGTGTGACATAGTTAAAGAAAGATAATGCAATATTTATCTTATGAACAGGTCACTTCATATGACAGAACCCGTAACCACTATTATGACATTTACTGTCTCTGAGTCTACAGATTATTGCATTAAACGCTAGTCACAGTCAAAGAGAGACAACTTATATCTCTTCAGCTTAGTTATGACTGAGACAAGAGAGTTATTCCGTTTAGAAGAAAGTATTAACTGAGATGTTTCAAATTCTTTTTCTGAATATGTCAAATGCTATATTTGGGGGATTATCAGCCTTCACTCTTACCTGTGTTAACAGCCGGCACCAGGGTAAAAATTTCCAATTAAATATTCGCCACATCTTATTCTGAATTAAAATTACGATCAAGTGCTAAGAGACGGAGACAGTGATAGCTTATAAGGAAATTGGGTGATACTCTCTCTGAACTCTTTCACTCTAAACTCTCTATCGGGTAAAACCAGCCTTCTCTTGCAAGGTAATGTTTAGTCTGCTGAATATCCTGTTGTTTAGGGCATCGTAAATTCCACTTTCTCTGTTACTTGTTATTACAACCATAGGTAAACTGGCTAAAGTAAATACGCTTGGTAATTACTAGGCGCAACCTGCTATTTCTCGGCCTTTGGTTTTTGTTTTTCTTCATTATCATAATATGAGCAGGTAGAAATGTGCTTTCTTGACTTTACCCAATTGTAGTTTAATTTTCAATGTTGTAAGTTGCACTTTAGGTATCCAAAATGTCACAAAGAGTGGGGGGGGGGGGTACAAAAACCCTCGGCTTTGTCAGTTGACTGTGGAAGTCAACGGTTAGGGACTAAAAATCCAAAAGAAATGACTGCCTAAATTAGAAGTTCTTGCCACAAGAATGGCAAAACAACCTTCTTTTGTTCGCTTGAAACTTATTGTCTATATCTGCAATGTAGTCTGTAGTATAAACTTCACGTTTTTTAGTTCACTCAGTAGTCCAAGAGTTTATCCTCCAAAGTTGTTTCTCTAGGCCAAAAGGTTTGCCAAGCTGTGTTATATTTTAGGGGAACTTTGGAGTATGTGATCTGTTGTTTGCGGTGCCTATCTATATGTCATATGGCTGATTTGACAAGCTTTTTGGATGTTCTGTGCCACAGGTGCGACAAAATAACACACTTTATTAGCCTTTTGGGTGTACAGAGCCACAGGAGGGGCGATACAATGAAACGTTACTTACTTATGAATATGTTGCGCTACAGATTTCTCAAAATATAACAGCATTACTCACTTTCTTGGTTTCTTGTTTTCTACGAATCGACATCGTAGCATTCCATGCAAACCCGCAAACGATGCTCACTTAAGAATGACGAAAGATAGAGACAGTGACTGCACTACTTATACAAATCAGTGTAATAAGTGGGGCATGCTGAGATCATGAACAGGCACAGCCTGGACAAACGCAATGTGACCTGTGCATTACAGACGATATGTACATTACATTAGGAATATCACTATAACTATAATATATGTCACGTCTTGCGGGTCTCCATGGTTTAGGAATTATACGACTTTCTCCGTAATCCTGTATACTCTCGTGAGTAACGTGACGTGCGCGAGAATCGGTAGCGGTTCTCTCCTCGTCGGTAACTTAGGGGTATGTGAACCGGTCGCTCAGAAAGCAATGGCAAACTACTGAACGTAATCTTGCCAAGAAATCAACAATCAGCTGAAAGATGCTGACGTTGACAGCGATGTCCTGTAAAGGATATACGAATTTAATAATAATGTCAGGTCTTAGTCAAATATGACTGAGCTACAGTATGACAGTAGACGGTACAATATGCTTTCTGTTATCGCCAAATGTTGGGCGGCGCTCACCAAACTCGAAACCCCACATTCTGCTGATGGCTTCGGGCTGAAGAGTGCAATTGGTAGGGTACAAGTCTTATTCTAGTGTAAGGAAATGCAACCTAAAGACTAAATGCCATGGCAGAGCAAACAAGGCTATAAGCCTTGGTCGGCAACTTTTCTAGTATGTAAGCTCCGGCAGGCGGACAGTTAGAGCATTGTTTTACTTATCCGGCAGCTTCTGCAGCTTGTCTTGTTCCAGACGTATTAGTGTTGCCTTTCCTCTGGAGTAAACTAAGCAGGCCTAGAGAGGGATCATGCTGCATGGGCAACACATGGTCTTTAAATTCAGCCCAGGCTTTGCGTTATTGAGAGATAACTCCATTTTACAAACAATCGTCTGTCAATACGGCAGAGAGCCAGTCATCACTATAACAGAACAGTCGTGGAGATTGAAACGTGTAGTTGGGAAGGTGGACAGACAGACATACAAACCGACCGACCTACCGGCAGGAGAAAGAGGGTGATAGTACACACTGCTAACATTCAAACGTTTCGGCAAAGTATTTCCTTTATCAATGAATTATTATTATTATTATTATTATTATTATTATTATTATTATTAGTATACTTCTTCTGCTTTTACTTCTTTTACTTCTTCTTCTTCTTCTTTTTCCTCTTCTTCTTTTTTTTCTTCTCGTTCGTTGTTGTTATAGTAATGTCAACACAAGAAGTCCGATGATTTACATCCACTTTGCTGTATTTGAGAGCTTGTCGATATGCCAGGTCAGGTTTGTGTGTACTTTGTGCCTTTGTGGGCCAAAACTCAGTACGAAATTGACTAACCACGTGGCAGTTTTCAAGGGTATGTTCGTCTGTCCGTTTTGCCACCTCACGTGCATCCAGTTGTAGCGGGACAAACGTGAGTCTGTGTACGCGACTTTTGTGTCTGTGATACCATATTCTATAAGTAACAGGGCCGCATGTTTTTCTCCATCGAGATAGTAATAGATACATCAATGTTTGTTTTGTTGCCTAACAGACTTGGTAAGGGTCTTCTTTTCACGAAAGCCGATTGATTGTCCTTTTTTGTTCCAGCTGTGCCCCTTCTTTAGCTAACATATCTGCTCTTTCATTACCGGGTATGCCACAGTGAGATGGCAGCCTTTGTAGAACTGTGCTTTTGTTTGTTGGTGTTTAGTTCGCTTGAGGTTCTTCTTGGCATTGTGAGTTTGTCTTTCTTAAGAGCTTGCAGAACTGACATTGCACTGGTAATTAATACAACCTGCTAGCAGAAGCTTGTTGTGTTAATTATAAGATCTCGAGTGTGTTTAGCGCCTCTATTTCAGCAGAGTTGTAGGCCTTAAGGCGAAACGGCCATGTGATGCTATACCTATATTTTATAGACCAAGTGATATTCCGTGAGTGATGTGGTCAGTACTACTTTTACCGCCTTTGCTTCCCAAGCTATAGCTACAGCAAAATATTCCAGTAGGTGACCAGGCGGATTTATTTGTTACATCCGGGTATTATTCTTCTTCATATAGTCCATATCGTGTGGCGATTGTGATTATGTCTGTCTACACACTCTTGGCAGAGAATCTCTCTTTAGAGGCAATGGCTGCGAGCACCGACCAGTGTGGTCACTACAAAGAATGAAAGCCATGGCAAACTACCTTATTTACAGAAGTCGCGCGTATCATGTCTACATGTGGGTAAAACACATAGACTCCAGCGTCCCTGCTCAGCGCTGTTCAAGTTGCAGATCTATCGGGGAATATTTGGACCCACACTTCTTTAGAGCAACGTTCTTTAATCGTTTCACGTATTGTTGTTTACGTGTGTGTGTGTGTGTGTGTGTGTGTGTATGGGTGTGAGTGTGTGTGTATGGGTGTGTGTGTGTGTGTGTGTGTGTGTGTGTGTGTGTGTGAGTAAAAATGGGGTCATGGGTTGAGTTCTCCCAAGTGACAGATGGTTAGTATGTCATTGCTTCCTGAACGAACGGCACCCATACCATTTCGTTAAAAAAACATCAACGCAACGCGATCTGCTGCCAAATCGCGCGCAGCTGTGTTTCGAACACGGGTATGCGGGATCACGAACCGCGTCCATAACACCTTCGCCAAGGAGCGAGACAACTTAGAAGATTTCACATTTGTTTTTTATCTTTTCTGTTGAAAAAACATTAAACCCGGTCAGGTTTTAGTTTCTCGTCTAGAGGGTAGACGAAAAACAGGACGATTTAAGTATCTCGTCTGTTGGATAGACGTAAAACAGTAAGATATAAGTATCTCATCTGTTGGATAGACATAAAACAGTAAGATATAAGTATCTCATATGTTGGATTGACGTAAAACAGTAAGATATAAGTATTTCGTCTGTTGGATAGACATAAAACAGTAAGACGTAAGTATCTCGTCTGTTGGGTAGACGTAAAACAGTAAGATATAAGTATTTCATCTGTTTGGATAGACGTAAAACAGTAAGACATAAGTCTTTATTCTTATTTGTCCACGATATTCTTCTGTAGCACTGAAGTTCACATTTCCAATTTGCCCCTTTAGTGATTGCGAAATGCTACATAACTCCCAATCGTATGCTGCATAACTCCCATCCGTATGTTGCCTCGGGAAAGATGCATGCTTTTTTTTTAAAACAAAATTACTATAATTTGTTTTCTGGTGTTGTTTCATGTGTTCTTGATACTTTTTAATCTCTGGCTTTTGAACAACGGTCATTAAAGTCGTTTATGAAGTCCAGACATAAACACCGTTTGTTAAATATGCATTTTTTTTCAGTTGTGTTTGTGGCTTATTGCTGGCATACAGTTTCATCAGTGTATATTATGTTTGTTTCGTTTCAAGGTCAGAACAAAAAAGATGTGATTTTCAACGTGTCCCTTAACAGACGGGATCAATTCTTCTAATCCCTTTGCAAATTTTTGAGAGGATGAGCGTGTCATTTGCATATGAGAGTTTTGGGATTGAATTTCCGCTAATTATGGTCAATCAAAATTTTATCGGGCAGACTATAGCCATAATAACTCCTCTACTATATAGATGACATTTTCGTACTAAGATTCTACCAATGCAATTCGGGTTAAGGATTGTATAGGTGTCAGCGAATGAAGGATGATTGTACCAATGCTACTTCGGGTTTAGGATTGTATATGTGTCAGCGAATGAAGGATGATTGTACCAATGCTACTTCGAGATAAGGGATGTGTATGTGTCAGCTAACGAGGGATGACTGTATCAATACTACTTCAGGATAAGGGCTGTAGGTGTCAGCAAACGAATTATGACTCTCCATAGATCTCGGTCCTTGTTGTTTTGTATCAAATATTTTGATGCCAATCCTCCACGTTATCGTTTTAGATCATCAAGCATGATTTCTCATTGCCTGCCGTTTCCTCTTCTACCGCTAACGTTTCCAGTCGTCGCGATGTTCTCCAGGACCTCTTTTCTCAGCAAATGGCCAAAGAGTTTGTCTCTTTTTTATATGTGTGACAAATTTTTTACTTTCATGAACCTCTTCCATGCAATCGTTGTTAGTTATTCTGGCAGTTCAAGATAGTAGCTACATTCGCATCAGAAGCCTACATCTCCTCTACCTCGGGACACTTACTAGTCTGTTCATTCACATGCCAAGATTCACTGCTAAACAGCAGAACATGTTCTGTACCAAAGCAATTTCTAAATAAGCTGAGTGATAGTGGCAGTCATGGGCCATTTCTGTCGCTTTCATCCACAATAAAATTGATTTTCGAATGTAGGGTCCTTCATAAAGAAGAAGCAGTCCTTTAAGACACTAGAGAGTGGGAGAAGGGGGAGAGAGACAGAGACAGGGAGAGTTAGGAATAATGTAAAATAAGGGAAGCTGTGCGGTCAGGCGCTTTCTTTCGGACATGAAGCTGTCCCAGGATGCCCTATTCTCTAGCATCTCCAACCAATCAATACACGTCTGCGGCTTAATATTCCCCAAGCTATTTACATTACTGAATTTATGACCCTTTTCCTCAGCTGTAGGACAATGGAACCGTTGCTGTACTAAACCGATCCTCCATTGGGATTTATCAGAGCTATCGACTTCCATCGCAGAATCACTTTAGTTCCATTGTAAGATAATCAATATAAAACCTACTTGGTGATCATACACTGTCAGGCCGGTATGCCAGTGATTCTGTGAAATCAACAAGCTGAACTCTATTTTTGTGTTTGGTGAGAACGTATGATTATTTAGATGTTTCGTATTAAAAGTAGCTAAGGTGGCATAATGATTAATGCCTTTGTTTACCAAGACAGCTCTGAGGCGATTTGGTTACGGGCGCAGTTCATAATCTCGAATACCCGAGTTCAAAACACAGCTGTGGGAGAATTGGCAGCAGACCGCCTTACGTTGTTTTTTATGAAATGGTATGAGTGTCGGTCGTTCAGAAAGCAATAGCAAATTACTGAACATAAACTTTCCCGGGAATCACGAACAGCCAAACTTTGTTGGTGGTAGAATACATTTTGCAAACCCCAACATCGCTGTTTGAATTCCCCGCACTACTCTCCAGTTAGCAACAGCGCCAACAACCACCACCTTCAGAACTAAATTCAAATTTTTAAAAATGAAGGAATTGGCGCCTCTATGTTAAGAAGACAGATGAAATTTACATCATTTTAATTTGAAAAAAGAGCGCTGATTTGAAAAGGGAACGAAATTATTCTAATTATAGCCTAAAAGGAGCTCAGTCATTGGTCACGACTCGGCATGACGTAAACAACAACCGAGAGGCTTTAAAATGGAGTGAAGACCGGCAGGCGGTCAGTGTGTGTAAAACGAAAATCCTTCAGTAATCACTCAACAGGAGAAGATCCACTGGATCTGACGGCTTGGTGTCCTCTACTCGACAATCCATCTGAAGTTTAGCTAACTCAAATAGAGGAGAGAGAGAAGTGCCAGCCTATTAAGCAGCCAGCGAACTAGGACTGAAAATAACCCAGTTTGGAGCCTGAAACCTGACGACATTATGTTTGAAGAAGACATTCAACTATGTTGAATGTAAACAAACTAACATTAAGTTAGTTATACTCCTTTCCCAGAAAATGGTATGATTGTGTGCTGTAAAAATGTGGTTAGTGCTTAAGAACTTAATTCAGGAGAGACTAGGCACTATATTCAGATGTCGAATTTTAGATAATCTGTCGTATTTTCATTAGGGTAATTTGTGGCTTTTTTCGCTTTTTTTTTAATTTCATGACTTGGCTTTATTTAATTACAGTGATCTGGCAACCCTGGTCAACACAAGTGACTGGGTATCTCTGATTTTACTAATATGGTTCCGAGGTTGACTGAATCTCATCAAATGGGTACTTAATCACTTGGTTTGTTAATTTTCTGGGAATTGCCTGAAAACGAAAAGCGGTGAGTAAAGGGGCTAGCCAAACAATCTCATTATGCTGTGGCCTCGGATATGTGCCTGTTCAACTTTTCACACGCTAACAGCTTTGGACTTTTTCTATATTTCTTATTGTGTCTTTTATCTCCCAATAGAGAGGAACAATGCTGCATGGGCAACACATGGTCTCTACAATTTATCCCAGGCTTTGTGCTATGAAGAGGAATGACTCCATCCAGGCTTTATGAATTTTCTAAAGCGGAATGTAACAAACTATCGTCTGTCAAGTCGGCAAGGTGCCATTCATCTCCCAATTTAGCCCAGGCGTTGTGCTGTGGAGAGGTATGACTCCATCTTAGCCGTATGCCTTGTTTAAAGCACACTGTAACAAACTATCTTCAGTTAAGACGGCAAAGTGCCAATCATCTCCCCATAGAGCAGTGGTCCCCAACCAACTCACCCCAAGCCACCCTTTCAGTCTACTGCACCACCCTCCACATCCTCACTATATTAGTCACCTGTATTTCCTTCTTCTTTTGTTGTTTAGGTCTCCTGCCATTTTTTCACACAGTGGGCTCCGGGGGAAGAACCTTTTAGTTTTGCTATTAAACAGTTGTCTCCATGTGTCCTATCACGGGGGAAAGACCTTGTAGTTTTGCTATTGGACAGTTGTCTCCATGTGTGTCCTATCACGGGGGAAGAACCTTGCAGTTTTGCTATTAGCCAGTTGTCTTCATGTGTGTCCTATCACGGGGGAAGAACCTTGCAGTTTTGCTATTAGCCAGTTGTCTTCATGTGTGTCCTATCACGGGGGAAAGACCTTGTAGTTTTGCTATTGGACAGTTGTCTCCATGTGTGTCCTATCACGGGGGAAGAACCTTGTAGTTTTGCTATTAGCCAGTTGTCTCCATGTGTGTCCTATCACGGGGGAAAGACCTTGTAGTTTTGCTATTAGCCAGTTGTCTTCATGTGTGTCCTATCACGGGGGAAAGACCTTGTAGTTTTGCTATTAGCCAGTTGTCTGCATGTGTGTCCTATCACGGGGGAAAGACCTTGTAGTTTTGCTATTAGCCAGTTGTCTTCATGTGTGTCCTATCACGGGGGAAAGACCTTGTAGTTTTGCTATTAGCCAGTTGTCTTCATGTGTGTCCTATCACGGGGGAAAGACCTTGTAGTTTTGCTATTAGCCAGTTGTCTTCATGTGTGTCCTATCACGGGGGAAAGACCTTGTAGTTTTGCTATTAGACAGTTGTCTCCATGTGTGTCCTATCACGGGGGAAAGACCTTGCAGTTTTGCTATTAGACAGTTGTCTCCATGTGTGTCCTATCACGGGGGAAAGACCTTGTAGTTTTGCTATTAGCCAGTTGTCTTCATGTGTGTCCTATCACGTGGGAAAGACCTTGTAGTTTTACTATTAGCCAGTTGTCTTCATGTGTGTCCTATCACGGGGGAAAGACCTTGTAGTTTTGCTATTAGACAGTTGTCTCCATGTGTGTCCTATCACGGGGGAAAGACCTTGCAGTTTTGCTATTAGACAGTTGTCTCCATGTGTGTCCTATCACGGGGGAAAGACCTTGCAGTTTTGCTATTAGCCAGTTGTCTCCATGTGTGTCCTATCACGGGGGAAAGACCTTGCAGTTTTGCTATTAGCCAGTTGTCTCCATGTGTGTCCTATCACGGGGGAAAGACCTTGTAGTTTTGCTATTAGCCAGTTGTCTCCATGTGTGTCCTATCACGGGGGAAAGACCTTGTAGTTTTGCTATTAGCCAGTTGTCTCCATGTGTGTCCTATCACGGGGGAAGAACCTTGTAGTTTTGCTATTAGCCAGTTGTCTCCATGTGTGTCCTATCACGGGGGAAAGACCTTGTAGTTTTGCTATTAGCCAGTTGTCTTCATGTGTGCCCTATCACGGGGGAAAGACCTTGCAGTTTTGCTATTAGCCAGTTGTCTCCATGTGTGTCCTATCACGGGGGAAAGACCTTGTAGTTTTGCTATTAGCCAGTTGTCTTCATGTGTGTCCTATCACGGGGGAAAGACCTTGTAGTTTTGCTATTAGCCAGTTGTCTTCATGTGTATCCTATCACGGGGGAAGAACCTTGTAGTTTTGCTATTAGCCAGTTGTCTTCATGTGTGTCCTATCACGGGGGAAAGACCTTGTAGTTTTGCTATTAGCCAGTTGTCTCGATGTGTGTCCTATCACGGGGGAAGAACCTTGTAGTTTTGCTATTAGACAGTTGTCTCCACGTGTGTCCTCTCACGGGGGAAGGACCTTGTAGTTTTGCTATTAGCCAGTTGTCTCGATGTGTGTCCTATCACGGAGAAAGGACCTTGTAGTTTTGCATTTAGCCAGTGTCTCGATGTGTGTCCTATCACGGAGAAAGGACCTTGTAGTTTTGCATTTAGCCAGTGTCTCGATGTGTGTCCTATCACGGAGAAAGGACCTTGTAGTTTTGCATTTAGCCAGTGTCTCGATGTGTGTCCTATCACGGAGAAAGGACCTTGTAGTTTTGCATTTAACCAGTGTCTCGATGTGTGTCCTATCACGGAGAAAGGACCTTGTAATTTTGCATTTAGCCAGTGTCTCGATGTGTGTCCTGTCACGGAGAAAGGACCTTGTAGTTTTGCATTTAGCCAGTGTCTCGATGTGTGTCCTATCACGGAGAAAGGACCTTGTAGTTTTGCATTTAGCCAGTGTCTCGATGTGTGTCCTGTCACGGAGAAAGGACCTTGTAGTTTTGCATTTAGCCAGTGTCTCGATGTGTGTCCTATCACGGAGAAAGGACCTTGTAGTTTTGCATTTAGCCAGTGTCTCGATGTGTGTCCTGTCACGGAGAAAGGACCTTGTAGTTTTGCATTTAGCCAGTGTCTCGATGTGTGTCCTATCACGGAGAAAGGACCTTGTAGTTTTGCAATTAGCCAGTTGTCTCGATGTGTGTCCCATCACGCGCCAGCATCTATTCCTCGCCGCTGAATTCGCTCAGAAATAAATAT
Source organism: Cepaea nemoralis (assembly GCA_014155875.1). Classification (NCBI taxonomy): domain Eukaryota; kingdom Metazoa; phylum Mollusca; class Gastropoda; order Stylommatophora; family Helicidae; genus Cepaea; species Cepaea nemoralis. The sequence continues at coordinate 59,004 of JACEFZ010021953.1, read as the reverse complement.
TTATAGTTTATTTGTAATTATTTCTGTCTTTCTCCATGCTGCTTATCCATTCAACAGTACCATTGTTACGCTAGATATAGATAGTCTAACGTTTGTACTTAAGAGCACGTAAAGGACATTTTTCACGCATTAAGGTGTCTTAGTGAAGTGGTGTTCGTCTGATATGTATATAACCAATCAGCGTTAAATTCATAATGTGATAATATAATCTTTCATTCATCATTCATCATATGCTATGCCGATACGTGTGAACGGTAATGTTTCGCTATCTCACTCGATCACCAGAGTCGTGGATCGGCTCAGTGTTCTTGTCTCGACCATATCACGTGGCCACGCCATCCAGATATTTACTTCTCTGCTTTTCCTTGTTCTCTTCCCCACGATCTTGCCAGTTGTCACCAAGTTCTCCGATGTATTTCTTCCCCTAACGTGACCCAAAATTTTTGACTACGTCTAATTTCTCTAATCAATTTACGCTTTTCATTTGTTTCTAGGATTTGGTCACTGGTTTTTTTTCTGTCTGTCCATGCTATTCTTTGCATTTTCCTCAGGAAAAACATTTCCACAACCATCAAATGTTTGTCAGCATGTCTGCTCAATATCCATGCTTCACATCCACACAAAAATACAAGTTCTATGAAGCACTTCAAACTTTTTCTCGTTGCAAATGACATCTTTTTATTGATCAGTATGATTTTCATATTGCAAAAGGCTACCTTAGTCTAATCTCTTTAAGGCATCTCCCATCAGATGTTATGACTGTTCCGAGGTAATTTTACCGATTCACTTGTTTAAGAAAATACCCATTTACTTGTATATTACACGGTGGTAATGCCGATTGCCTTTACACCTCATATTTTCTATTACCCATTTTAAGCTCGGTCTATTCGGGAGCTCAGGTCGGATGAATCCTGGCCTCGACAGGGGTTCGAACACATGACAACTAGGTCTTAAGGCAACCCATGCGCCAAGGACAATACGTAGGTGTGGAGGCTCACGATATTCCAAATGATTCACAAATGCCAACAACAATAAACAACAACAACAACGACAACGACAACAACAGTCACCGAGGGACATGTGACTAAACCTGAACATCCAAAGCTGCCAAGAGGTCTACTGACTAACTAACTAAGTAACTAACTAACTAACTAACTAACTGACTGACTGACTGACTGACCTGCTGACTGACTGACTGACTGACTAACTAACTAACTGACTGACTGACTGACTGACTGACTGACTAACTAACTGACTGACTGACTGACTGACTGACTGACTAACTAACTAACTAACTGACTGACTAACTAACTGACTGAATGACTATATGTCCTCGACACAGCTGGACAGCAGATGACGGAGAGTTTAAGTTAGACGGTCACCATATCATCATCATGTAGCAGGTCCTTTGGAGAGCAGCGCTCCCACCACCGCCTACCGAAAAGTTTCTCAAACCTTTGCCAGTTCCCGCGCCTCATGCATGTTCATATACGAGGGGGATTCAAATGAAAACCTGAAAGTGTAAAGGACATTAAAATAGCCATACCGTTGTCTTGTAACATTTTAATAGTGGTGTTGAGGATGTCAAGAGTGTTCAGCATGTGACATCACGATGCAGGCGAACGCTGTGGCGTCACAAGGACAGTTTAATTATGGCCGCCCCATTTTTGACATGTACCAAAAAGGAGCAATATTGTGTAATCCGTTGCTGTTTTTTTTTTAATTAGTGAAAGGATAAAACCTATAGCAATTCGTCGGCGAATGAAGGTCCGGTATGATGATGCATGCCTGTCAGTCCAGCAGGTGTAAGAGTGGAGTGGGAAGTTTCAAAACGACTTGATCTCTGTGACAGACTGTTCATAACCAGGTCAGGCACACAGAGTAGTGACCAAGAGAATGGTTTCCGAAGGAATCCAATCATTTTATCGGCGCTGGAGGACTGGCATTGAACGCAGTGGTGACTACATCGAAACATGATATATTTATATTTTACTTTTTCAGAATATATTCACCCAAATAAAACATTTCAGGTTTTGATGTGAAGTCCCTTCGTAGAAAAAACAAAATCCCGACCAGGAACCTGTTATGGCTCGGTGGTGTGCTAGGACCATCGCATTATACAGGCCTCAATGCCCGGTGGAATAGGTGGCCATTCTTTGCCTCACTCTAGCGGACGACGGAAGCAGGCGTCGAACCCTAGACTGGCCCTGCCCATGACATTATCAGTGTAGCCCCCTTGCGATTACACTAACGTGCCCGCATTTGTGCTAGTCGACCACCTAAAAGTTTATGGAATTATTTACGACACTGCCAAAGACGGAAATTCGTGATATACATCATTACGCAAGGGTGCAGTCACTTGTGAAGCAAATATGATTGTAAGAGCTGCGAAATAAAAGGCTGGTCAAAAAAAACAAAACATTACAGGACATCCTCCTCCTAGAATGTCAAGCATTCTTTGGGCACTTTGTCAAAGAACATCTCGAGCTAAAATAGACCTTATCAGCCATCTTAGAAGTCACGGCTCCAAACTTACAACCCCACTGGATGAAATGAATGGCCATCGTCATTCTCGATGGAAAAACACCAGTCGATCTCCCGCCATTTTGTTTCCCGGGAACCATGTCTTCTATTGCTATTCTTTCGACACCATTGCGGCGTTTAATATAGCCAAAACATTTCAGTTTCCGAGGCATGAGACTGTTTATACACCAGTTGTCATAAATGTTCAGAACTTATAGAATGTATTTTCCTTTTTGGTCCAGGATATTGCCAGAACGTTGCTGTAACATACAGACAATCAGATCATCAACTGAATAGTTGCCAGGGTCCAGTTTTCCTTTGTTATTAAACATAACAGATGAAATCTTGCTGGGTGAGCAAGGCAAAAGACCACTGTTTTTAGGGACCCAACACCAGACAACCACGGCTGTAGGCGAGCGTTCCCGTACTCAACCGGAAGATGCTTCTACACCTTCTATACCATGGGTTGTAAGCTTTGTTAGCGCAGTGGCTAGACGCCCTCCTACCGACCGGTGGTCATGAGCTCCATCCCCATCGGGGTGGGCTCGTTTATACTTGCTCTGCCCTCCCAGGTCTACCCAGTTTACAATGGGTACCAAGAAGTGTCTTGGGAAATGGAGTTGACCACATGATGTTAACCACAACTCCCACCCAATGCCGATTAGTCTATACAATTATAGGTCCAGAACCATATATCTAGCTCGCCTTAAGGCGTGTAGAATGTTCCTTTACGTTGAAGTTTTACGCCGTGGGCTACTTGAAGTGGCTACACAATCGCCTCGAATGTTCTAAAATTTATTTAGAGTGGGTGAAGTGACTGAGTCCCTAGAAGTTCGTACTGAGTACAATATCATGCTTGTCATTTCATAATCTCGACATCCTTGGCTCGAATTCCGCTGCAGGCGACTTGGAAACAGATCTCCTTGTGTTGATTTCATAATGACATGAGCCTTTCGACCAGACGCTTCACCTAGCCTGTCGACCAGACTCTCCACCTAGCCTGTCGGCCAGACTCTCCACCTAGCCTGTCGGCCAGACTCTCTACCTAGCCTGTAGACCAGAAGCTCCACCTAGCCTGTCGAACAGACGCTCCACCTAGCCTGTCGAACAGACGCTCCACCTAGCCTGTCGAACAGACGCTCCACCTAGCCTGTCGACCAAAAGCTCCACCTAGCCTGTCAGCCAGACGCTCCACCTAGCCTGTCAGCCAGACGCTCCACCTTGACTGTCGACCAGACGCTCCACCTAGCCTGTCAGCTAAACGCTCCACCTAGCCTGTCAGCCAGACGCTCCACCTAGCCTGTCGACCAGACGCTCCACCTAGCCTGTCAGCCAGACGCTCCACCTAGCCTGTCGACCAGACGCTCCACCTAGCCTGTCGACCAGACGCTCCACCTAGCCTGTCGACCAGACTCTCCACATAGCCTGTCGACCAGACTCTCCACCTAGCCTGTCGACCAGACGCTCCACCTAGTTGTCGAACAGACTCTCCACCTAGCCTATCGACCAAACGCTCCAACTAGCCTGTCGACCAGACGCTCCACCTAGTTGTCGAACAGACGCTCCAACTAGCCTGTCGACCTGACACTCCACCTAGCCTGTCGACCAGACGCTCCACCTAGCCTGTCGACCAGACGCTCCATCTAGCCTGTTGATCAGACACTTCTCAAGATAATTAAAGATTGTGGAAAAATACTTAAAGAGTTGAAGTGTTGAATAATTCAAGGCAAAGAAGTATCTCACGAGACGAGGAATATTGCATGCATCGTATCCTTACAATACAAACAAACAGCTCTCGGTGCAGTGTACACACTTGGTGAGGATTCACGTGTGTTCATTTCAAAATCAGTGGCATGTGAAATTCACAAACTATCAGCTGTATAACAGCCGCATATGAACTTTACAACTCAGCAGCTACATATGAATTTCCCATCTCAAGAACTACATAACAGCTGCATTTCAGTCTGCATGTGAGCTTTACACATAAAAAGTTGAATATCAGCTGCATATGAACTTCACAACCCTAAATCTATATAAAAACTCCCCAACCCTACAGCTATATAAAAACCCCACAACCCTACAGCTATATAAAAACTCCATAACCTTACAGATACATATAAATTTCACAACCCTACAACAACAAATAAACTTTACAACCCTACACTTACATAAAAACTGCGCAATCCTACAGATACATATAAACTTCCCAACCCCACAACCGTGTAAAAACTCCACAACCCTACAGCTACACATAAACTTCACAACCCTTCAGCTATATAAAAACTCCACAAACCTACAGCTTTAGTGAAAACTCCACAAACCTACAGCTATATAAAAACTCCACAACCCTACAGCTAATTAAAAACTCCATAACTCTACAGCTAAACACAAACTTCACAACCCTACAGCTACATATAAACGTCACAACCAAACAATTGCATACAAACTTCACAACCCTACAGCTACATATAAACTTCACAACCCAGCAGCTACATATAATTTGACACCACAATAGTTGCATAATAGCTGCCTATAAAGTCCACAACACAACAGCTGCACCCGCCGTAGACTCACTTTACAACTCGTAACACTACGCTATTCTAGCATTTTACAACAGGGGTTTAAAATAGTGTAATGATGCTAGGATGATACTGCAACAATTTACATAATAATCGCACAGTCAACACCCGGTAGCCGTACTCAGTATTGATTCTGTAGTGTGACATTTAGACAATGACAATTTTAAATTCTAGCGGTGGTTGTCCATTGACTCTGTGTATGTGACTGTAGTAGCTGTCACGTGACGACTGATGTTGTTTGTCGGTTATATGGTGCTAATGATATGTTAAATGGCGTAATGTTGTTTGTTCTCGGTATATGATGTTTGTTTCATATTTCCACCATACAGACATTTAAAAGGAAAAAATTTATTAACTCTTTAAGTTAACGGCAAGTGGTTATTGTAATGCAATCGCTAGCTCGGGCAAAAGGAGTTAATTTACGAAATGTAATGCGTGGATACAAGCAGAAACTGGTTGAGGGGAGAGCGAACCGGCGGGATAATTATGACAAAGTGGGTTAGAGGTAACTGGAGCAGACTTCATTATTAGCTACTGAATGCGACGTATGGGAGGGGAAGGGGGGGGGGGGACTTTGCTACTGGACGGGAGACAGGCGAAAATGCTGATGCTGACTCATAGAGGGGACGCTGGCGCTAGTAGAGAGTTCATAGTGACTCGAGGACACTGAGAGACAGAAGTGTAAGGAAGCTATGGTGACTGATTGACACCAAAAGAGAGGCATGTAGGGAAGTTAATAGTCACTCATGGACACTGAAAGAGAGACATGTAGGGAAGTTTTAGGTGACTCAGTGGACACTGAAAGAGAGAAATGTAGGGAAGGTATGATGACTCATGGACACTGAAAGAGAGAAATGTAGGGAAGTTATGGTGACTCATGGACACTGAAAGAGGGAAATGTAGGGAAGTTAATAGTCACTCATGGACACTGAAAGAGAGACATGTAGGGAATTTATGGTGATTCATGGACACTGAAAGAGGGAAATGTAGGGAATTTATGGTGACTCATGAACAATGAAAGAGGGAAATATACGGAAGTTATGGTGACTCATGGACATTGAAAGAGGGACATTTAGGGAGGTTATGGTGACTCATGAACAATGAAAGAGATAAATGTAGGGAAGTTATGGTGACTCATGGACACTGAAAGAACGAACGAACGAACGAACGAACAAACTTTATTTTCAACGGGTAAAGAATTGGGCACGCAGGCCCGTCTAACATTCTGCCCTTCTATCACTCTCTTTCATACATTACTTCATTCACACATCATTCAAGGCTAACAAAGAACAGCAACAATATAAAAGATATGCATTATAAAGGCATGGGCAAAATGCGAACATCAAAACTACACGACTCAGTAATATTAGATAATGGTTTGACACTTGTTATTAGCCATGTGGAATATACTGGCCTACAAAAAGGGGACTGGCTGTAATACTAGAGTTTTGTTATTATTATTATTATTATTATTATTATTATCTCTATTATTAAGGGGGAAGGTAATCCGTATTGAGATAGTGTTCGAATAATTTGCGATTATATGAATAGGGATTGGTGATGTCTTTGATTTCTTGTGGAACATTGTTCCACAGCTGAGCTGCAGAGTACGTTAAGCTTGTTTTGTATAAGTCAATCCTAGGCTTCGGAATGTGTAGTACATTTAAACGTTTACTGTGGCTAGCATTATATTTAAACAATGGCCAAAGGTAATTTGGGGCAGTCCGATGCAGGATTTTGTGAATTAGTTTAGCTTTATTGAAAAGCAGGCGTTTGCGAAATGGTAGTAACTGAATGCGTTTATACAGGCTAGGATTGTCAGATAAATGTTTGCTATAAATTAGACTCATGGCCCGTTTCTGGAGTGAGTAAAGTCGCTTGGTGTTTGAATTAGAACAACCGTCCCAAATTGTAGAACAGTAGTCAAAGTGTGTCTGTATATGAGAAGTATAGAATAGTTTCCTTGTGTCCTCATCAAGGAAGTTTTTAATTTTGGCGAGTTGGTAGGCTTTTTTCGCTGTTTGTTTAATGAGCGCTTGAACGTGGGAATTAAAGGTTAGGTTTCTATCAATGATTAGGCCTAATGTTTTGTGCTCAATTACACTTTCTACTGGCATGTTATCGATGTGAAGTTGAAGTGATGTGTGTGAGCTTACTGTCTGGTTGTTAATAACATTGCTTTTGTTTTAGTGATGTTAATTTGCATACGGTTTGAATAGCTCCACCTAACTACATTATTTAATTCTTGTTGTAAAGACGACTCCAGTAAACTACAGTTTTCAGCGTTTGTGTACACTGTACAGTCATCTGCAAATAGATCGCAGGACGACGAAAGATGCAAAGGTAGATCGTTAATATATATGGCAAATAATAGAGGATGTAGGGACGTTATGGTGACTCATGGACACTGAAAGAGGGACATTTGGGGAAGTTATGGTGACTCATGGACACTGAAAGAGGGACATTTGGGGAAGTAATGGTGACTCATGGACACTGAAAGAGAGTCATGTAGGGAAGCTACGGTGACTCATAGATACTGAAAGAGAGACATGTAGGGAAGTTATGGTGACTCATGGACACTGAAAGATAGAAATGTAGGGAAGTTATGGTGACTCATGGACACTGAAAGAGGGACATTTGTGGAAGTTATGGTGACTCATGTACACTTGAAGAGAGACATGTAGGGAAGTTATGGTGACTCATAGACACTGAAGGAGGAAAATGTAGGGAAGTTATAGTGACTCATGGACACTGAAAGAGGGGAATGTAGGTAAGTTATGGTGACTCATAGACACTGAAACAGGCAAATGTAGGGAAGTTATGGTGACTCATAGACACTGAAAAAGGGAAATGTAGGGGAGTTATAGTGACTCATGGACATTGAAAGAGATAAATGTAGGGAAGTTATGGTGACTCATGGACACTGAAAGAGAGTCATGTAGGGAAGCTACGGTGACTCATAGATACTGAAAGAGAGGCATGTAGGGAAGTTATGGTGACTCATGGACACTGAAAGATAGAAATGTAGGGAAGCTATGGTGACTCATGGACACTGAAAGAGAGACATTTGGGGAAGTTATGGTGACTCATGTACACGTGAAGAGAGACATGTAGGGAAGTTATGGTGACTCATAGACACTGAAGGAGGAAAATGTAGGGAAGTTATAGTGACTCATGGACACTGAAAGAGGAGAATGTAGGTAAGTTATGGTGACTCATAGACACTGAAACAGGCAAAAGTAGGGAAGTTATGGTGACTCATAGACACTGAAACAGGGAAATGTTGGGGAGTTATAGTGACTCATGGACACTGAAAGAGGGAAATGTAGGGATGTTTTGGTGACTCATGTACACTGAAAGAAGAGACATGTAGGGAAGTTTTGGTGACTTATGCACACTGAAAGAGAGAAATGTAGGGAAGTTATGGTGACTCATGGACACTGAAAGGGGGAAATGTAGGGAAGTTATGGTGACTCATGGACAATGAAAGAGAGAAATGTAGGGTAGTTATGGTGACTCGTGGACACTGAAAGAGGCAAATGTAAGGAAGTTATGGTGACTCATGGACACTGAAAGAGGGAAATGTAGGGAAGTTATGGTGACTCATGGACACTGAAAGAGGGAAATGTAGGGAAGTTATGGTGACTCATGTACACTGAAAGGGGAAAATGTAGGGAAGTTATCGTGACTCTTGAACAATGAAAGAGGGAAATGTAGGGAAGTTATGGTGATTCATGAACAATGAAAGAGGGAAATGTAGGGAAGTTATGATGACTCATAGACACTGAAAGAGGAAAATGTAGGGAAGTTATAGTGACTCATGGACACTGAAAGAGGGACATTTAGGGAAGTTATGGTGACTCATGGACACTTGAAGAGAGACATGTAGGGAAGTTATGGTGACTCATGGACACTGAAAGAGGGACATGTAGGGAAGTTATGGTAACTCATGGACACTGAAAGAGGGAAATGTAGGGAAGTTATGGTGATTCATGGACACTGAAAGAGGGAAATGTGGGGAAATTATGGTGACTCATGGACACTGATAGAGAGACATGTAGGGAAGTTATGGTGACTCATGGACATGGAAAGAGAGACATGTAGGGAAGTTATGGTGGTTCATGGACACTGAAAAAGAGAAATGTAGGGAAGTTATGGTGACTCATGGACAATGAAAGAGAGACATGTAGGGAAGTTATGGTGACTCATAGACATTGAAAGAGAGACATGTAGGGAAGTTATGGTGACTCGTGGACACTGAAAGGGAGAAATATGGAAACGCTAATGGTGATTAATGGGCACGAGAAGAGAGAAATTTGGAGACGCTTATGGTGATTTCATGAGGAATGGAAGTGAGAAATGTGGACACAAATGGTGACTCATGGACATTGTGAGACAGAAATTTGATGGTGCCAATGGTGACTTATGAACACAGGAAGAGAAAAATGTGAAGACTCTAATGTTGACTTATGGACACTGAAAAAGAGACATGTGGAGACGCTAACAGTAATTCATGACGCTAATGTTGACACTTGACGGGTGGGTGAAAGAAGGTTGAAGAAGATAATGCTGACTCATGGGCACTGGAGAGAGAGAGGGGGGAGAGCGGGAGCTTGGGAAAGAGAGAGGGAGGAAGAGAGAGAGTGTGGAGAGAGAGCGAGGGAAAGAATAAGGGATGAAAAGAGAGAGGGAAAGAGAGAGAAAGAGATAGTTGCTGCTTCAAATATAAGATACCACATTAATCAATATGTGTCTGTACCTCTCTTCGAGGCATCTGCGGAAATAGACACGGGTCTGACTAACGAAGGAAGAATGCTACAATGAGTTCTACGAGATTACAAGACTGGAACATCGATTTTCCACGTTAATGACAGCCACTCAATATTCACATCCTGCATATGCAATACGAAAAACTCGGGAATATATTGGGAATATTTGTTTTATAAAATTTCTACCGTAATTGAACTAAGTCTTCAACAGTCACATATTGAATGTTTGAACACGCGTAAACAATGCAATACCACTAACCTCTGATCCTGTAGCTTCTGCAGCTTTTCTTTTTGCAGATGTATTGGTGTTACCTTTCCTGGTAAATAAACTAGGCAGGCCGAGAGAGGGTTCATGCTGCAAGGGCACCACATGAATTCTACAATTCAGCCCAGGATGTGTGCTATGGAGAGGCTAACTCCATCCTTGGCCTTACCGCCATGGGTTGTAGTTATGCCTTTTGTGTGTGACACAATGTAATAAATAGATCGTCTGTCAAGGTAGCAATGTACCAATGAGTGATGCCAATATATATATATATATATATATATATATATATATATATATATATATATATATATATATATATATATATATATATATATATTATATATATATATATATATATATATTCAGTAAGCAATGGAAAACTACTGAACATAAACTTGCAAAGAGATCACAACAGCAAAAAATGTTGGTCTTGAATTCGACGTCCTGTAAAGGATATGCAACTAGCTCATCATCTACGAGTATAATGGTAACTGTCGTATACAAAGTTCAGTAAAGGACCTTTTCACAGGCCTGATGGTGCATTGGGCATCAGGTGCTGGATCCATGTTTTAATAGACCAATCGGCACTGGGTGAGTGATGTCGTCACTATCATACAGACCGTCTTTACTTCTCACGACATTTCTTAGTACCCACTGTAGGCTGGGGTTGACATGGGAACCCAGGTCTGTAGCAAACATCAGAATAAACTGTCGCATATACTTTATTGTTTTGTACCCACCTTCATTGAGCATCTTTACTTGCTTTGAGGCATGTTGGTTATATGGTAAAGTAAAGCACTTTACATGAAGTGAGGCATGTTGGTTATATGTCAAAATAATTTACTTTACATTATTTGAGGCGTGTTGGTTTTATGGTACAGTAAAGCACTTTATATGCTTTGGGGCGTGTTGTCTATAACTTTGAGGCGTGTTGTCTATATTTTTAAGGCGTGTTGGCTATATCTTTGAGGCGTATTGGCTATATCTGAGAGGCGTGTTGTCTATAACTTTGAGGAGTGTTGTCTATATCTTTGAGGCGCATTGGCTATATCTGAGAGGCGTGTTGTCTATAACTTTGAGGAGTGTTGTCTATATCTTTGAGGCGCATTGGCTATATCTGAGAGGCGTGTTGTCTATAACTTTGAGGAGTGTTGTCTATATTTTTAAGGCGTGTTGGCTATAACTTTGAGGAGTGTTGTCTATATTTTTGAGGCGTGTTGTCTATAACTTTGAGGCGTGTTGGCTATATCTTTGAGGCGTGTTGGCTATATCTGAGAGGCGTGTTGGCTATATCTTTGAGGCGTATTGGCTATATCTGAGAGGCGTGTTGGCTATATCTTTGCGGCGCATTGGCTATATCTGAGAGGCGTGTTGGTTATATCTTTGAGGCGTATTGGCTATATCTGAGAGGAGTGTTGGCTATATCTTTGAGGCGTATTGGCTATATCTGAGAGGAGTGTTGGCTATATCTTTGAGGCGTATTGGCTATATCTGAGAGGAGTGTTGGCTATATCTTTGAGGCGTATTGGCTATATCTGAGAGGCGTGTTGGCTATATCTTTGAGGAGTGTTGTCTATAACTTTGAGGAGTGTTGTCTATAACTTTGAGGAGTGTTGTCTATAACTTTGAGGAGTGTTGTCTATAACTTTGAGGAGTGTTGTCTATAACTTTGAGGAGTGTTGTCTATATCTGAGAGGCGTGTTGGCTATATCTTTGAGGAGTGTTGTCTATAACTTTGAGGAGTGTTGTCTATATCTTTGAGGCGCATTGGCTATATCTGAGAGGCGTGTTGGCTATATCTTTGAGGCGCATTGGCTATATCTGAGAGGCGTGTTGGCTATATAGTGCTAGTCATAAAAGAATCGTCTGGAAGCGAATTCGAACATATAACCAGGGGACAGACATGAAAACGTGCTAGCCACTGCCCTGTCGCGGTTCCCTGGGTATATCTTGCTGATCCCATATTGTTAGATACATCGGTACTCGATGGCTGGTGTGATCAATATCGTACTGACCCCATATTGTTAGATACATCGGTACTCGATGGGAGGTGTGATCAATATCGTACTGACCCCATATTGTTAGATACATCGGTACTCGATGGCTGGTGTGATCAATATCGTACTGACCCCATATTGTTAGATACATCGGTACTCGATGGGAGGTGTGATCAATATCGTACTGACCCCATATTGTTAGATACATCGGTACTCGATGGCTGGTGTGATCAATATCGAACTGACCCCATATTGTTAGATACATCGGTACTCGATGGCTGGTGTGATCAATATCGTACTGACCCCATATTGTTAGATACATCGGTACTCGATGGCTGGTGTGATCAATATCGTACTGATCCCATATTGTTAGATACATCGGTACTCGATGGGAGGTGTGATCAATATCGTACTGATCCCATATTGTTAGATACATCGGTACTCGATGGGAGGTGTGATCAATATCGTACTGACCCCATATTGTTAGATACATCGGTACTCGATGGGAGGTGTGATCAATATCGTACTGACCCCATATTGTTAGATACATCGGTACTCGATGGGAGGTGTGATCAATATCGTACTGACCCCATATTGTTAGATACATCGGTACTCGATGGATGGTGTGATCAATATCGTACTGACCCCATATTGTTAGATACATCGGTACTCGATGGCTGGTGTGATCAATATCGTACTGACCCCATATTGTTAGATACATCGGTACTCGATGGGAGGTGTGATCAATATCGTACTGACCCCATATTGTTAGATACATCGGTACTCGATGGCTGGTGTGATCAATATCGTACTGACCCCATATTGTTAGATACATCGGTACTCGATGGGAGGTGTGATCAATATCGTACTGATCCCATATTGTTAGAGGTACATCGTACTGATGGAGGTGTGATCAATATCGTACTGACCCCATATTGTTAGATACATCGTACTCGATGGCTTTTTTCAAGTACTAAATTTGTTAATAACGTACTTATGGGGTGTGTAAATAGTACTAAATATTGTTAATACTGGTATTATGCGGGTTTACAATATAAACTCCCCCAATTTTAATACATCGTATCGATGGCTGGTGTGATCAATATCGTTCACCCACTTGTTAATCATTCCCTCTGGTGTGATCAATATCGAACTGACCCCACATTGTTAGATACATCGGTACTCGATGGGAGGTATGGTCAGTATTGCGCCTGTCGTCTTTACATTTTCTGACACACACTATAAGCTTATTCATTTTGGAAGCCTAGATCGATTTAAAAATACCCACCTCGTCGGAGATCGAAACCCAAAGGGTACCAGTCCGTCAGAAAGCCAGTTATCCACTGTGCTGCCGAGGCTGCCCTTCTAATGATATGGTGTGTTTGTCCACAGGAGGTGAAATTATATCAGAAATATAAATCGTGAAAAAAGAGGGCAAGCAGGTTGTTTGGTCATGTAATGAAAATGGTTAGTTAGTTTCGTATCCTTTACAGGACGTTTACAGTTAACTCGCACCATTTTGGGTTTTTCTAATTTTTTGGCAAGTTTTCGTTCAGTAGTTTGACGTTGCTTGCTGAACGACCGGCACTTATACCCTTATATGAAAACCAACGCAAGGCGGTCTGCTTCCACATCACCCCCAGGTGTGTGAGATACAAAGGAAAAAATCATGACGACGGAAAGATCTCTCTGTCTGTTAGAGGGGTGCCGACAGAAATGATGCTGAATGGGCAGAGATTGTTGGCACGGATGTATATCACCAACACGGTTGATTCGGAACACCAAGCACGGAAATCTATGCGGAGGTGAAATCACATTCCACGTGATGATCCTGGAGGTGAAATGAACAGCTTTGTCTAGGACTCCGCCTGACCGAATGGATAAGAGTATTCATTCTTAAACATCCGGTGTGCTGATGTCGAGGTAGCCGGTTCAACCCTTACACCGGTCAGTTGGACTAAAATGTTGACCTCTCGTCCTTGACTTGGGGACGTAATTTACAAGCAAGTACCTCTGAAGTCGGAGTGGATTCATCTGATGGCGAGGAACACTGGTAATAGGGAAAGCTAACCCAAACAGATACATCAGTTTAGTACACTAGATGCTGTAGCACGTTCATTGGCTAAGCTTGAGTTCAAAGGGAGCGAGGGCAACAGAAGCCTTGTCTGTACACTGCCTTGTCTGTACACTGCCTTGTCTGTACACTGCCTTGTCTGTACACTGCCTTGTCTGTACACTGCCTTGTCTGTACACTGCCTTGTCTGTACACTGCCTTGTCTGTACACTGCCTTGTCTGTACACTGCCTGCCCACTGATTGAGCAAGCACTCTTGTCTGTACACTGCCTTGTCTGTACACTGCCTTGTCTGTACACTGCCTTGTCTGTACACTGCCTGCCCACTGATTGAGCAAGCACTCTTGTCTGTACACTGCCTTGTCTGTACACTGCCTGCCCACTGATTGAGCAAGCACTCTTGTCTGTACACTGCCTTGTCTGTACACTGCCTGCCCACTGATTGAGCAAGCACTCTTGTCTGTACACTGCCTTGTCTGTACACTGCCTGCCCACTGATTGAGCAAGCACTCTTGTCTGTACACTGCCTTGTCTGTACACTGCCTGCCCACTGATTGAGCAAGCACTCTTGTCTGTACACTGCCTTGTCTGTACACTGCCTGCCCACTGATTGAGCAAGCACTCTTGTCTGTACACTGCCTTGTCTGTACACTGCCTGCCCACTGATTGAGCAAGCACTCTTTAAGTCTCCGCTCTTAAACACGGAAATTATTTTGACTAGTTGTATATCCTTGTCCGCTCAGTGTGTAATTGTCGCGTGTCTCGTGTGAAATTCCAGCATGGCTGCTCTTCATGTCTATAGTTATTCACTGATACCTTGCCCTAATGTTGTTTAATACGTTGTCTGGCTTCGTGATTCCACCTGTGATGTGAGAGTAATTTCCCTTATACACAAGAATTCATGTCATGGTAACAGGTAAACCATACGAGCACAGTAAACTTCTGGGATTCCGACATTTCCCATACTTCCTTGTTATGGCAAACAACCCGTGCTATGCGTGCTCATTTGGCAAACAATTGGGAGTTTATACAACTTCCGTCTGGATTTGCTAACTTGAGAACCGGGAATTCACTTGCTTTTTATTTTTGTTCTGAGATATTAAGAGCAGAATAGGCCAAACATTCGGAAGATGAAAAGTATCGTATGCAATAGGCCACTATCATTGAATGTAAGAAAGAGAGTGCTGGAATATTTTATAGAACCTGTTCTGTTCTATGGTAGAGAATCATGGGATGCGAACGAACGAAGTAGGAACTGCTTGGAGGCCGCGGAGATATGGACCATACTTCAAGTGTTAGATACGAGGGTAAGTTAATAAGTGAGTCACAAATGGCTGTAGAACAATAACTAAATATGATAACAACTTGAAACCGGCTTATTTGTATACATACATTGTCACTTTATTTCTCAACATAATTTCCACCAACATTGATGCACTTTTCCCATCGTTTTATCAGTCCTCCCAAACCGGCTGCATAGAACTGCGTGCTCTGTTTTCTAAACCACGTTTTCACTTCACATTCAACTTCGGCGTCAGTGTTTATGCTGACAAATGTTTGTCCCATAAAGCGGTGCATAGTTGGGTGGAAAAAGTTACGAGGGTGAGTCAATAAGTATGTCACACAGTTCTGTGGGATGGGCGGTAAATGAAAACAAAGCACGCAGGTCTATGCGGCCGGTTTGGGAGGACTGATAAAACGATGGGATAAGTGCATCAATGTTGGTGGAAATTATGTTGCGAAATAAAGGGACAATGTATGTATACAAATAAACTGGTTTCAATGTGCTATCATATTTAGTTATTTTTCTACAGCCATTTGTGACTTACTTATTACCTTACCCTCGTAGCTTTACTGATTTTATCTTTAGATGGCTTCTTACAATTCATATCTAGTCCACTTCTGTTGGCTGGATATCTTGAAGGGGAGAATGGAAGCGGTAGGGTGGGGATAGGTAGGTCTTTCGGGACTCACCTCCTGCTTGACTTAATCTAATTCCTTCTTCGGCTTTACACGGCTTGATAAAATTAAATTCATTCTTTTATTTCCCACGACATCATTATTGCTAATTTTCTATTCTGCCTTTCTCATTTCGTGAACCCATCGCCATCGTTATCGTGGAATTATCGTCCTAACCAAATATTTGTTTATTTTCGCATTTTCGTTGTTCTCTGTCTGAACTCGTTAGTGCCTAGACGCGGACAAAATTGAATTTAACACAATTAGCCAGGAAATGCAATTAGATTCCGTGTTACACGTATGACAGAATGAATAAATCGGGGGAGGGGGGAGAGACGATGGGGAGGGGTGGAGGAGTTAGTGGTCCGGGATTGGATGAACAGAAAATAAAACTGACCAATGATGAAGTGTGCTTATTTGCTTGTGTGTATGTGTGTGTGTGTGTGCTACCTTATGTTAAAAAAAAGCACCATCGAAGTGCATTAGGTACATGGTGTAAGTCCAATATTTTATGGTAAATATCCAATATTATTTTATGCTATATATCCAATATTATTTTATGGTATATATCCAATAAAAACACCAATAAAAAGCACTATTGAAGTGCATTGGGTATATGGTGCAAGCCCAGTATTGTTACTGCCAGTATGATCTCGATGGGTGGTGTGGTCAGTTTTATATTGATACCAGCGGTCTTTACTATTACAATTGGAAGTTTTGTTTCGTTCGCTCGCTTTGAACTCAAGAGTAGTCCGTACACGATTCACTATTTCTAGTGCATTGGTTTGATGTTTGCCTGTGGATTAGCTTTGCCTATTACCTGTGCCCCTCGCCATCAGACGAACCCATTTTGACTTCAGAGGTACTTGTAATTTACGTCCCCAAGTCAAGGATGAAAAGTCAACATGACAGTCCAACTGATGTAGGGAATGAACCCGCTACCTCGATATCAGTACACTGGATGTTTAAGAACGAGCTCTCTTATCTATTCGGCTATGCTGACTTCCGGAATTTGTTTTATGTCTTACTCTTTCAGTCACGTGATGAACAGCCTGCTCCGCGGCTAAGGAATTGCGGGCGCAGTTCGTAATCCCGCTACCGTGTTCGAAACACAGGTGTATTGGTATTTTATGAAACGGTATGGGTCCCGGTTGTTCAGAAATCAATGGCAAGCTACTGAAAGTAAACTTTCCCAGGAATCACGAACAGCCAAGAAATGTTGAGGTTGACTGCTACGTCCTGTAAAGGATACGCGCTAATTTTTTTTTTCTCTGAAATAGTAGTCTGAATGTTTTTTGAAAACCGATATAGACAATGAAGTGGAGGAGATGAAGAAGAAGAGATTACAATATTAGCAAAACTGAATGCACGGTAATGCAAATTCTAATATGTTTATATGTAATGAAGAAGTTACGAATGCAACTCGTAATGTAGCATTCCTCGTTCTAGCCACAGCTGTGAGCAGTTTGGAAGCAGACCGCCTTGCGATGGTTTGCACACAATGGTATGAGTATCGGTCGTTCAGAAAGCAATGGCTTGCAAAGTCGCTCCCCAGCCTAAACTTAGCATGATGGTAGTAGCGCCTGTCTTTGGTCTCTCAAACACCTGCCTGTAAAACCTTTTGGTGTTTTCATCAAGTACCTCCAGGACCCTTTACGGTTTTAGTTTAATATTTGATTTGATGTTGCCCTTGTTTAACTTAAGTGACTTCTCAGCTTCAAGTCGTCATGATAGTAAGAGTATTTTGAAATTTATGATTTGAGACTGGCGCCACCTACTGGGTCACTGTGGTGTGCGTATGTGTGTGTGTTTGTGTGCGTGTGTGTATGCGTGTGCGTGTGCGCGTGAGTATTTGTGTGTGCTCGCGTGTGTGTGTGTGTGTGTGTGTGTGTGTGTGTGTGTGTGTGTGTGTGTGTGTGTGTGTGTGTGTGTGTGTGTGTGTGTGTGTGTGTGTGTGTGTGTGTGTGTGTGTGTGTGTGTGTGTGTGTGTGAAAATTGTAATATATTTTTCTTTTTTTGTTTTCTTTCGAGTTTGTCCTAAACAGGGCTGATTATATTTCGAGTTGGTCCTAAACAGGGCTGGTTATATTTCGAGTTGGTCCTAAAGAGGGCTGATTATATTTCGAGTTGGTCCTAAACAGGGCTGATTATATTTCGAGTTGGTCCTAAACAGGGCTGGTTATATTTCGAGTTGGTCCTAAACAGGGCTGGTTATATTTCGAGTTGGTCCTAAACAGGGCTGGTTATATTTCGAGTTGGTCCTAAACAGGGCTGGTTATATTTTGAGTTGGTCCTAAACAGGGCTGGTTATATTTTCCCATCTGTGCTCTTCGAGTTCGGTTGGGTCTTTTGTGGTTCATGATGACTGGCGTTTTCATTACTGCATCGAACTGGTCCTGATGCGGACTGGTCCTGAGGAGAACCTGCTAGATTCAGTAAATATATTCCTCACAAGGACTGATATAGTCCTCACCATGACTGGTATAGTCCTTACTCACAAGGACTGGTCTTTAACTCATTTAGTCTTCACACATGTAAGACTTCTTTGGTAGGTATTCAGGCTCCACTCTGAAATTTACAAACAAATTATGCCAGTATTTCAGTTAACAGTAACGTGCCAGTTTGCACTCAGCTCAGCTGGCAAAGGAGGACAGGAAGACTACCTCAACCTGACATAGACAATATGGTGCGGTCAAGAGGTGTATAGAACCTAGTAGTAACCAGAGAATGTAGACCACCCAGGTTATTATGTCAAGTAAAGGACTCTTGTACACGGTTTCAGGTGGATTGGGTATCTGGACCCAGTTCTGTAGAACAATCGGAAGTCGGTGGTTGATGTTGTCAGTCTTACCTTACCAAAACATTTTCTGGTAACCATTTCAGGTTGGTTCGACCTGGGAGCCGACCACATCACCCACTGAGTGACCGTTTATTATCATCAAGTGCCATTCCAGCTATCGTAGGCGTCCATGTCTCTCCGCCGATCCCGGTCTTTGATTTTCTGGATCAACTCTGCTGATGATATTCCTTCATGCCACCGTCTCATTCCATCCAGCATCACTTCTCTTGGTTTGTCTCTGCCTCACTTCCCCTCGATCTTTCCAGTCATCACGATGTTCTCCAATGCCTCTCTTCTCATCACATGACCAAAGAATGATGTTTGTCTCTTTGTTATTGTTGAATATAATGTTCTAGTTTCATTAGCCTCTTTCAGGCATTCGTCGTTAGTTACTCTGGCAGTCCAAGGAATTCGCAACATTTATCTTTGCTTCCAAGTTCTTCCTAATTTATTCATTTACTTTCAGAGATTCGCTGCCATACTGCATACCAGGTTCTATATAGCACTTCAGCACTCTTTTTCTCACATTCACTGATAGTAACTTATTGCATGTGATACTTTTCATTCCTGAAATGCAGCTTTCCCTTGCCCTATTCAGCTCTTAATTTCTGTTGTGCGCCTTCCGTCTGAAGTTATAAATGCCACATTTTCTGACACACACTATAAGCTTATTCATTTTGGAAGCCTAGATCGATTTAAAAATACCCACCTCGTCGGAGATTCGAACATATGGCTACCAGTCCGTCAGACAAGCCAGTTATCCACTGTGCTGCCGAGGCTGCCATTCTAATGATATGGTGTGTTTGTCCACAGGAGGTGAAATTATATCAGAAATATAAATCGTGAAGAAAGAGACAAGCAAGGTTGTTTGGTCATGTAATGAAAATGGTTAGTTAGTTACGTATCCTTTACAGGACGTCACAGTCTAACTCAGCACCATTTGGTTGTTTCTAATTTCTTGGCAAGTTTACGTTCAGTAGTTTGACGTTGCTTGCTGAACGACCGGCACTTATACCATTATATGAAAACCAACGCAAGGCGGTCTGCTTCCACATCACCCACAGGTGTGTGAGATACAAAGGAAAACATCATGACGACTGGAAAGATCTCTCTGTCTGTTAGAGGCGTGCCGACAGAAATGATGCTGAATGGGCAGAGATTGATTTTGGCACGGATGTATATCACCAACACGGTTGATTCGGAACACCAAGCACGGAAATCTATGCGGAGGTGAAATCACATTCCACGTGATGATCCTGGAGGTGAAATGAACAGCTTTGTCTAGGACTCCGTCTGACCGAATGGATAAGAGTATTCATTCTTAAACATCCGGTGTGCTGATGTCGAGGTAGCCGGTTCAACCCTTACACCGGTCAGTTGGACTAAATGTTGACCTCTCGTCCTTGACTTGGGGACGTAATTTACAAGCAAGTACCTCTGAAGTCGGAGTGGATTCATCTGATGGCGAGGAACACTGGTAATAGGGAAAGCTACCAAACAGATACATCAGTTAGTACACTAGATGCTGTAGCACGTTCATTGGCTAAGCTTGAGTTCAAATGGAGCGAGGGCAACAGAAGCCTTGTCTGTACACTGCCTTGTCTGTACCAACTGCCTTGTTCTGTACACTGCCTTGTCTGTACACTGCTTGTCCTGTAACACTGCCTTGTCTGTACACTGCCTTGTCTGTACACTGCCTTGTCTGTACACTGCCTTGTCTGTACACTGCCTGCCCACTGATTGAGCAAGCACTCTTGTCTGTACACTGCCTTGTCTGTACAACTGCCTTGTCTGTACACTGCCTTGTCTGTACACATGCCTGCCCACATTGATGAGGCAGCACTCTTGTCTGTACACTGCCTTGTCTGTACACTGCTGCCCCACTGATTGAGCAAGCACTCTTGTCTGTACACTGCCATTGTCTGTACACTGGCCTGCCCACGTGATTGAGCAAAGCACTCTTGTCTGTACACTGCCGTTGTCTGTACACAGTGCCTGCCCACTGATTGAGCAAGCACTCTTGTCTGTACAACTGCCTTGTCTGTACACATGCCTGCCCACTGATTGAGCAAGCACTCTTGTCTGTACACTGCCTTGTCTGTACACTGCCTGCCCACTGATTGAGCAAGCACTCTTGTCTGTACACTGCCTTGTCTGTACACTGCCTGCCCACTGATTGAGCAAGCACTCTTTAAAGTCTCCGCTCTTAAACCACGGAAATTATTTTGACTAGTTGTATATCCTTGTCCGCTCAGTGTGTAATTGTCGCGTGTCTCGTGTGAAATTCCAAGCATGGCTGCTCTTCATGTCTATAGTTATTCACTGATACCTTGCCCTAATGTTGTTTAATACGTTGTCTGGCTTCGTGATTCCACCTGTGATGTGAGAGTTATTTCCCTTATGAAAACACAAGAATTCATGTCATGGTAATACTAGGTAAACCATACGAGCAATCTGAACTTCTGGGATTCCGACATTTCCCATACTTCCTTGTTATGGCAAACAACCCGTGCTATGCGTGCTTCATTTGGCAAACAATTGGGAGTTTATACAGCTTCCGTCTGGATTTGCTAACCGGGAATTCATTTGCTTTTTATTTTTGTTCTTAGATATTAAGAGCAGAATAGGCCAAACATTCAGAAGATGAAAAGTATCGTATGCAATAGGCCACTATCATTAAATTTAAGAAAGAGAGTGCTGGAATATTTTATAGAACCTGTTCTGTTCTATGGTAGGGAATCATGGGATGCGAACGAACGAAGTAGGAACTGCTTGGAGGCCGCGGAGATATGGACCATACTTCAAGTGTTAGATACGAGGGTAAGTTAATAAGTAAGTCACAAATGGCTGAAGAATAAATAACTAAATATGACAACAACTTGAAACCAGTTTATTTGTATACATCCATTGTCCCTTTATTTCTCAACATAATTTCCACCAAGATTGATGCACTTATCCCATCGTTTTATCAGTCCTCCCAAACCGGCTGCATAGAACTGCGTGCTCTGTTTTCTAAACCACGTTTCACTTCACATTCAACTTCGGCGTCAGTATTTATGCTGACAAATGTTTGTCCCATAAAGCGGTGCATAGTTGGGTAGAAAAAGTACGAGGGTGAGTCAATAAGTATGTCACACAGTTGTGTGAGATGGTCGGTAAATGAAAACAAAGCACGCAGTTCTATGCAGCCGGTTTGGGAGGACTGATAAAAAGATGGGATAAGTGCATCAATGTCGGTGGAAATTATGTTGAGAAATAAAGGGACAATGCATGTATACAAATAAACTGGTTTCAAGTTGTTATCATATTTAATTATTTTTCTAAAGCCATTTGTGAAATACTTATTAGCTTACCCTCGTAGCTTTACTGATTTTATCTTTAGATGGCTTCTTACAATTCATATCTAGTCCACTTCTGTTGAAGGGGAGAATGGAGGAGGAAGGGTGGGAGTAGGTAGGTCTTTCGGGACTCACCTCCTGCTCGACTTAATCTAATTTCTTCTTCCTTTACACGACTTGATAAAATTAAATTCATTCTTTTATTACCCACGAAATAATTATTGCTAATTTTCTATTCTGCCTTTCTCATTTCGTGAACCCATCGCCATCGTTATCGTGGAATTATCGTCCTAACCAAATATTTGTTTATTTTCGCATTTTCGTTGTTCTCTGTCTGAACTCGTTAGTGCCTAGACGCGGACAAAATTGAAGTTAACACAATTAGCCAGGAAATGCAATTAGATTCCGTGTTACGCGTATGACTGAATGAATAAATCGGGGGGGGGGGGGGGGGGGGGAGAGAAACGGGGGGACGGTGGGGGAGGGGGGGTGGATGAGTGAGTGGTCCGCCGGGGTTGGATGAACAAAAAATAAAACTGACCAATGATGATGTGTGTTTATTTGCTTGTATGTGTGTGCTGCTTTATGTAAAAAAGCACCATTGAAGTGCATTGGGTATATGGTGCAAGTCCAATAAAACACAGCAATAAAAAGCGCCATTGAAGTGCATTGGGTATATGGTGCAAGTCCAATATTTTATGGTAAATATCCAATATTATTGTATGCTATATATCGAATATTATTTTATTATATATATCCAATAAAAACACCAATAAAAAGCACCAATAAAACGCATTGGGTATATGGTGCAAGTCCAATATTGTTAAGGCCAGTATGATCTCGATGGGTGATGTGGTCAGTTTTATATTGATACCAGCGGTCTTAACTATTATAATTGGAAGTTTTGTTTCGATCGCTCGCTTTGAACTCAAGCGTAGTCCATACACGATTCACTATTTCTAGTGCATTGGGGTGATTTTTGCCTGTGGATTAGCTTTGCCTATTACCAGTGTTCCTCGCCATCAGACGAACCCATTTTGACTTCAGAGGTACTTGTAATTTACGTCCCCAAGTCAAGGATGAAAAGTCAACATGACAGTCCAACTGATGTAGGGAATGAACCCGCTACCTCGACATCAGCACACCGGATGTTTAAGAACGAGCTCTCTTATCTATTCGGCTATGCTGACTTCCGGAATGTGTCTTATGTCTTACTCTTTCAGTCACGTGATGAACAGCCGGCACCGTGGCGAAGGAAATTGCGGGCGCAGTTCGTAATCCCGCATTCCGCGTTCGAAACGCAGCTGTATTGGTTTTTTATGAAATGGTATGGGTACCGGTTGTTCAGAAATCGATGGCAAGCTACTGAAAGTAAACTTGCCCAGGAATCACGAACAGCCAAGAAATGCTGAGGTTGACTGCTGCAGTCAGTAAAGGACACGCGCTATTTTTTCCCCTCTGAAATAGTATTCAGAATGTTTTCTGAAAACCGATATAGACAATGGGGTGGAGGAGATGAAGAAGAAGAGATTACAATATTAGCAAATCTGAATGCACGGTAATGCAAATTCTAATATGTATATATGTAATGAAGAAGTTACTAATGCAACTCGTAATGTAGCATTCCTCGTTCTAGCCACAGCTGTGAGCAGTTTGGAAGCAGACCGCCTTGCGATAGTTTGCACACAATGGTATGAGTATCGGTCGTTCAAAAAGCAATGGCTTGCAAAGTCGCTCCCCAGCCTACACTTAGCATGATGGTAGTAGCGCGTCTTTAGTCTCTCAAACACCTGCCTGTAAAACCTTTTGGTGTTTTCATCAAGTACCTCCAGGACCCTTTACGGTTTTAGTTTAATATTTGATTTGATGTTGCCCTTGTTTAACTTAAGTGACTTCTCAGCTTCAAGTCGTCATGATAGTTAGAGTATTTTGTAATTATGATTATGAGACTGGCGCCACCTACTGGATCACTGTGGTGTGCGTATATGTGTGTGTGTTTGTGTGCGTGTGTGTATGCGTGTGTGTGTGCGCGTGAGTGTTTGTGTGTGCTCGCGTGTTTGTGTGTGTGTGCGTGCGTGTGTGTGTGTGTGTGTGAAAATTGTAATATACTTTTCTTTTTTTGTTTTCTTTCGAGTTTGTCCTAAACAGGGCTGATTATATTTCGAGTTGGTCCTAAACAGGGCTGGTTATATTTCGAGTTGGTCCTAAACAGGGCTGATTATATTTCGAGTTGGTCCTAAACAGGGCTGGTTATATTTCGAGTTGGTCCTAAACAGGGCTGGTTATATTTCGAGTTGGTCCTAAACAGGGCTGGTTATATTTTCCCATCTGTGCTCTTCGAGTTCGGTTGGGTCTTTTGTGGTTCATGATGACTGGCGTTTTCATTATTGCATCGAACTGGTCCAGATGCGGACTGGTCCTGAGGAGGACCTGCTAGATTCAGTAAATATATTCCTCACAAGGACTGATATAGTCCTCACCATGACTGGTATAGTCCTTACTCACAAGGACTGGTCTTTAACTCATTTAGTCTTCACACATGTAAGACCTCTTTGGTAGGTATTCAGGCTCCACTCTGAATACTACAAACAAATTATGCCAGTATTTCAGTTAACAGTAACGTGCCAGTTTGCACTCAGCTCAGCTGGCAAAGGAGGACGGGAAGACTACCTCAACCTGACATAGACAATATGGTGCGGTCAAGAGGTGTATAGAACCTAGTAGTAACCAGAGAATGTAGACCACCCAGGTTATTATGTCAAGTAAAGGACTCTTGCACACGGTTTCAGGTGGATTGGGTATCTGGACCCAGTTCTGTAGAACAATCGGAAGTCGGTGGTTGATGTTTTCAGTCTTACCTTACCAAAACATTTTTTGGTAACCATTTCAGGTTGGTTCGACCTGGGAGCCGACCACATCACCCACTGAGTGACCGTTTATTATCATCAAGTGCCATTCCAGCTATCGTAGGCGTTCATGTCTCTCCGCCGATCCCGGTCTTTGATTTTCTGGATCAACTCTGCTGATGATATTCCTCCATGCCACCGTCTCATTCCATCCAGCATCACTTCTCTTGGTTTGTCTCTGCCTCACTTCCCCTCGATCTTTCCAGTCATCACGATGTTCTCCAATGCCTCTCTTCTCATCACATGACCAAAGAATGATGTTTGTCTCTTTCGTTATTGTTGAATATAATGTTCTAGTTTCATTAGCCTCTTTCAGGCATTCGTCGTTAGTTACTCTGGCAGTCCAAGGAATTCGCAACATTTATCTTTGCTTCCAAGTTCTTCCTAATTTATTCATTTACTTTCAGAGATTCGCTGCCATACTGCATACCAGGTTCTATATAGCACTTCAGCACTCTTTTTCTCACATTCACTGATAGTAACTTATTGCATAGTGATACTTTTCATTTCCTGAAATGCAGCTTTCCCTTGCCCTATTCAGCTCTTAATTTCTGTTGTGCGCCTTCCGTCTGAAGTTATAAATGCCCCTAGATATTTAAAACTATCCACTTGGTGAAGAATTTTCCCTTCTATCTCTATTTCACATTTGGGTGTCATCTTTTTCTTTGATATCACAATTGTTACTGTTTTCTTTATATTAGGGGAGAGTCCTTTCTTTGTGTAAAATTGTTCTTTGATATCACCATTGTTACTGTTTTCTTGATATTAGGGGAGAGTCCTTTGTTTGTGTAAAATTGTTCTTTGATATCACAATTGTTACTGTTTTCTTTATATTAGGGGAGAGTCCTTTCTTTGTGTAAAATTGTTCTATGATATCATTATTGTTACTGTTATCTTGATATTCAAGGAGAGTGCCGTTAGTCTATAAAATATTGACCTAGAGCAGTATACCCAGTGCGCCTCAGACGTGAGATAGCGTCTTTTACTTTACTTATTCGTTTACTTCAGCCTCCAACTTTTCCGACATTTTCCAGTTTACATGTTCTTGACATCTTCAAAGAAAGTGAATTGTCTACGTCTGATACGTGAATTCAACCCTCATAAAGCCAAGGAGAAATGGACACGATCATTTCATCTAATCTAAAACTACGATATCCAACATTTAAACCCGTGCACTTTAACACCCAAACTTGAGAATATGCAACGGGATTAGTTGTTTTAAAATGTTAAACGTTGCATGCACAAAACGATCGTTTAATGCACACTTTTACACGGGCAGAGCGCGGTCATTCGTGAAAATAACTTTGCGTAGAAATAAAAGCTCCATCAAGATTCTGTGGACATTGCCATTCTACCTAAAAGTGTCGATGCACTGGGGGGTTTACTGTTGAATACTGAACACGAAACTACGCAGCCAGAAGCTTTGAAATCAGCTATTCTGTGATTTACTGACTAGTCTGTAGTCGACAGTTGCTTTTTCAATTGTTATTTTGACATATCACGCAATGCTGCACTTTCAAACGTGTTAACAGTTTTCTCCAGTTAATCGCAGTGAAGAGTTTCCGGGCTCGGTAGAAAACGGGTGACCACAAATTTGTCGATAGGGTGCCGTGTAAACTCGGCCGACCAGAAAGCTGTCGATAGGGTTCCGTGGAAAACTCGGGTGACCATAAAGCTGTCTGTAGGGTTCTGTATAAAATTGCATACCCCCACCATCTCACAAAGATGTCAATTGAAACGAGAAAAATAGTGTTGAAGTGATACATAGAGCCTGTTCTTTTGTATGGATGTGAAACCAGGGCAATGAGCAGTCAAGCTGAAAAACATCTGATGGCTGCAGAATTGTGGTTTCTGAGGAAAATGCAAAGAATACCATGGACAGACAGAAAAACCAATGACCAAGTACTACAGGAGACAAATGAAAATAGTAGATTGATTAGAGAAATTAGACTTAGACAGTCAAAATTTTTTGGACATGTTATGAGAAGAAATGGATTGTAGAACTTAGTGAACAAGATCGAAAGGAACAGACCAAGAGGAAGACCAAGAAGTAAATACCTGGATAGCTTGGCCACATGGCATGGTCGAGACAGGAACACTGAGCTGATCCACGACTCTGGTGATCGAGTGAAATGGCGAGTCATGACCTCCCACGCTTTCCAGCATGGCACATGATTGACTGATTGATTGACTGACCATCTCACAACAGAGGAGTGGGAAAGCTTAAAGAAAAGGTATTAGTATGAAGCAGTTCAACGCTATGATACACTCCTGCAGAACATTAGCACATAAAGAACAGTAATCAATACAAGTAAATGACACTTTTACAGGCCTTTGGTAGTACTGGGTATATGGTGCTAGCCTCATATTGTTATAGATCAACTGGCACTCGATGGGTGATAGGTCATGATTGCCTTTACTTGCCGGGGCATTTCCTGATACCTGTTTAACGCTAGGTCGATGTGAGAACTCTGGTCTATTTAAAACAATCGCCTCAATGGGGGGTTTCCAAACCACCAGATTGGCTTTTCAAGAATACAGATTTTGTTTTAATCGCTAGCTTTGCACTCAAGCGTAGTCCACGCAGGACTGATGTTTTTTGTTTTTTTTTTCTTTACTTTTTACCAATGTACCTCGCCATCAGGCCAACCCGCTCCGACTTCTGAGGTATTGTAATTTACGTCCCCAAGTCAAGGCGGAGAAGTCAACATGTTAGTCCAACTGATCGGTGTAGGGGACTGAACCCGCTACCTCGCAATAAGCACATCAGAAGTATAAGCACGAGCTCTCTTATCGATTTCGCCATGTTGATCTCAATAATAAAGGTTTTAGCATGACCCATATCTGAAATGTAGGAGCGAAATGACAAGAGACTGCCATCCCGTTTTCGGACTGAATAGATACACTGGGGATATGGTGTCGGCCCGGAAATTGCGGTGGCTAAAACGACACACATGGGATAATTTGACCGAAAATACTACAGCCATCTTTGTTTTGTCACAACAATGGATCTTGTTGTAAGAGTCTGGGTGGTATCCGCCGTCAAGCGTCGTGGGGAGGAATAGTTGACGTTCCAGCGCCAGAAGGTTGGCACTGGAGAGTGTCATTCCAAGTTATTGTTCAATGTCTCTGATGTCGTCAATCCACTTTCTTCTCAGCGTCCTCTTTCACTCGTACCAGATTTTCTTTGATGTAGCTCCAGTCCTGATAGTTCCTGGTGTTGCATTCTAGCGAGATGGCAAAATGTCAATCACGCCATTACCGTTGATCGACCCCAGAGATGCTTGATCGGGAAAAGCCATTCGCAACTCTACTTTAAATCGATCTCACAGCTGTACTGATCTGAAGAACGTCACCCATATTGGTAGTGTAGATCTGAGTTGAGTTGAAAACCGACATCACAGCACTCAGGACATTCCCATACGTGCTCCGTCCCCTCGTTCAACAGCCAGCGAAAAGTCATACTACTAATCGTTTCCACCACTATCTGATTAAAAGTTCTCCTGGTCTTCCCTCTCAGTTTTGAGATACTTCCAGAACCCCTTCCGACCCCCTGCAATCTCATTTTTTCCACATATAGGTTCTCAATCTGTTCCTCCGCCTTCTCCACCTGGTCCCACAAGCGCACGACCACCTCCACCTTGTCCATAGGCAAACTACCACCAAGAGTTGCATTCCCTGTTAGCCTATCAGCCTGTTCATTCCCCTGTACCCCCGCATGGCCAGGGCAAAATATCCATACAATTCTCACAATCTGTTACCTCTGAAGCGACGAGAGCCATTCCACACGAAACATTCCTTTCTCCACCTTAATAAGCATACTCATTGAATCCGTAATGAATACAGCGTGTGTTGCAGTGGTCTTATCTAACCACCGGAATGCCGCTGTTACTGCCTCCACCTCCATTCTCATGCTGGAGGTGGTAGTTTCATATGCCAGACTCTCCTTTTTCAAGACTCGTCCATTAGCCTTTGCAATAAAGCCCCAGCCACTATAAGCTCACCACTGACCCATCGGCGTAGATGACTATGTCACCTTGATTAAGTGCGGTCCGCTGCTCATTCTCTGCACTCACGACCCAGTGTTATTATTACATTGTGCCAGTCCGTGATGTCTTCCGGACCTTCAACCCACTCTCTTTCCCGATTGGTGGTCCCTAGATCACACACCTGACGTGTAGAAAGTTCCGCCTGTGCCATCCAGGTCCTGCCTCGTCTTAGTCTAGGACCCTTGACCATATCCGTTGCTGCATGCAGCGGGTGATCCCTATCTGCGGCAACTCTCAGGTTCCATTTGGCCTGAAGGACCCTATGCCTATCCGTCATTGTTGGTAGCGCCAGGATATTCCTCATGCATATAATTGGTGTGTCCTTTGTGCACCCCAGGATTAACCGCATGGCAGCATTTTGTATGCGCTCCAACCTTTCAAGCTGGCTCTGTGATACTGTCAGCAGCCCCAAACCATACTCATTGACAGAAATTATTTACTGCTGTGTAAAGGTTAGTGTAGATCTGAACACAGATAAAGTGTTCAGGGAAGAGCGAAACATACAACTATCGTTCTACCCACGGAGTTGTACTGATAGGAAACATATAAATCATCAAACTACTGGGGATTGATCTCAGAGACGTACTGATTGGCGAAAAGTAGTCACAGCCACTAGTGTGGATCGACCAATAGGGCTGTACTGATCTGTGGAAATCCACCGTAATTCACACCAGCGTTATATTAATTGGGACATTTTTAAAACAAACCACTAGCATGGATCGACCCCAGAAATTTACTTATAGTTAGAAACAAAGTCAGTCATACTACTACTGTGGGGCGACCCCCAAGACCATCTGGTCAGTGTATCCGACACTCCAACTGACCATTATTTTCGGTCTATGTCTGAGGTGTACCATTATCTCCTG
Source organism: Cepaea nemoralis (assembly GCA_014155875.1). Classification (NCBI taxonomy): domain Eukaryota; kingdom Metazoa; phylum Mollusca; class Gastropoda; order Stylommatophora; family Helicidae; genus Cepaea; species Cepaea nemoralis. Next base: position 28,838 of record JACEFZ010021953.1, on the reverse strand, counting down.
GAGATACACTGGTCGACAAGCCATTCTAGACTCCCCGTTTTCTCAGTTGGTCTCTCAGATCGGATACCAAATAGAATATTAAAGTCAATCCCAGAGACAAATAAATTGATTTTCTCGTCAGAGAATGTGACTGTTAGGTGGCAGTGTCAACACGTATTTACACAAATAGGATATAAGGGACGCCCTCTTGCGGCTAAAGGTAAAAGCGGGTCGATAATTTGCGTCTAAATGTGTATCTTGTCTTTGAAGTGTCCCTATTTCTGTCTTAAAACTCCCACGTCATTCGTATAAAGATGTTTCAACTAATGTCTTTGTTAAAGAAGTAATATTATCATATGGGTTTTACAGTATTTGTGTTGTATCTACAGGAATAAGATCGATAATTTGATGTGGAACTGTATTTTTTAGTGTCCATATTTATATCAAGAAATCCACGTACACCTTTCGTATACAGCGCATACCACAATGTCTTTGCTGAGGAACAAATAAATACATGTAGGAATTAAACAGATTCTGTTGTAAGTAAAGTTAAACATTAGTTGCATGTCCTTTACAGGATGTCGCAATAAATCCCAGCATTTTTGGCTATTTATGATTTACTCGGCTATATGTATGTTTAGCAGTTTGCCATTGCTTTTTTGAACGAACGACGAAATGCCATCGAAATCACCGCAAAGCGGTTTGTTTGCAAATTGCCAGCAGATGATATCGAACCCTCGAGTAGGTTATGTCGGGGAATTGAGAAGTGCGTTTGCTGTCCCTAAGCCACAGCTTCAACACTAACCATTACTACAACATTCAACAGCAGTTGCGTGTTGAGTTATCAATACTGTGTGTCTGCATAATGTAGGTTGTTTATATTATAACTTCCAACTTGTAATCATTCTGTCTCTCTCTCTCTCTCGCTCTCTCTCTGTGTGTGTGTGTGTGTGTGTGTGTGTGTGTGTGTGTGTGTGTGTGTGTGTGTGTTTCTGATCTCTCTCATTATTACGTCATTATAAAGTGAGAAGCGATCCTGCAACAAAACACATTCTTGTCTTACTCATTGCTTGCTCTGATCATAATTGCCCTCTTTATCTGTAAATATGTTACATTACTTTGAGATATTTCCCATCAGTTTTATTTCCTGCCTACATTTGTATTACCTCATCATGCCACTCTCTATCAAATGTCTTCGTATACTTTATAACGCAAATATATATATATATAAACTATGCATACATGTATGTGACCTGGCGGTCCAATGAATTAATCAACACAACCGAGAAGTAGTTCGGTCAGCTTTACTACAACACAATCACAAGTGACAAAATGTACCTTGCGGTTAAAGCCTTCATCAGCGCACAAACAGCACATATACACTGATACAAACAACTACATGAAAGTATATATTTTAAAAGTTTGTCGTCTGTTTCCAGTGTTCTCGACTAGCCAGTTGAGTGGTTCAACGACACGTGGTATGACGCTGGATATGTCGGCAGAAAGCCGCAAATATTGCCGTCATGTTGTAAACAAACACATTGTACACCCTACTTAATATTGTTAGAACCGGATGAAGGAAGAAGACTATTTAATGTGTATGGTTCACAGAAAGTAGATCAAATCAGTAGCAACATATGCCATTTATTCCCTTCAACTCCAATGGGGCATAAACCTCCAACTAACTCACGCCAAGCCAAATGTCATGCCGTGCTGCAAACAACAGAAACGCGGACATAGCGAAGACACTTGTACTAACGAGGATGGAGTGTAGACAGGAAGATGACGTCGCCATTAACGACCAGCTGATCGTTGGTGTTATGTTTAGGAGTGCTACGCTGACAAAGATGGCAGCTTGGTCGGAGGAAGGTTCCATGTTAGTTGTCGACGTCCGCTACGGGAATGAAATACTAACCGCCTATTCCTCCATGCACTCCGACCTGCAAAATATAATATCCTAACATTTCACAGACCTACAACATATGATAGTCCCAACATTTCACAGACCTACAAAATATGATAGTCCTAACATTTCACGGACCTACAAAATATGATAGTCCTAACATTTCACATGTCAATCGTCTCCGTGGCTAAGGGCTTGTGAACGCCATTTGTGAGCCCGTATACCTGGGTTCGAAACACAGTGGTGCTGGTTTTTTCGAAAAAAGTATAGGTGCCGGTCGTTCAGAAAGCAATGGCAAGCTACTGAACGTAAAATTTGCCCAGGAATCACGAACGGCGAAAATGCTGGGGTTGACTGCAACGTCCTGTGAAGGACATGCAACTAACAAAAAACATTTCACGGACCTACAAAATAACAAAATATGATGGTCATAACATTTCACAAACCTCAAAATATGATGGTCACAACATTTCACAGACCTAAAAATTATGATAGTCCTAACATTTCACAGACCTACACAATATGATGATCCTAACATTTCACAGACCTACAAAATACGATGGTCCTAACATTTCACAGACCTAAACAATATGATAGTTCTAACATTTCACAAACCTACACAAGATGATGATCCTAACATTTCACAGACCTACAAAATACGATGGTCCTAACATTTCACAGACCTACACAATATGATAGTCCTAACATTTCACAGACCTACACAATAGGATAGGTCCTAACATTTCACAGACCTACACAATATAATAGTCCTAACATTTCACAGACCTACACAATATGATAGTCCTAACATTTCACTGACCTACAAAATATGATGATCCTAACATTTCACAGACCTACAAAATACGATGGACCTAACATTTCACAGACCTACACAATATGATAGTCCTAACATTTCACAGACCTACACAATATGATAGTCCTAACATTTCACAAACCTACAAAATACGATGGTCCTAACTATATATTTCCCAGTCACCTGACACTTTCCGAGATTGATCACACATATCCTAATGGAGCAGCATATAAGATACAATTTCATCAGCCGTTTCAAAACAAAGTGGGATTGAGTGGGCGATTTAAAAAGACGATAAATGATTGCTTAGTACAACCTGAGGCACTCGCCAGAACCCCTAGATCAGAATTGGCAGTGAAAAACTAGTCATTCCACGACAAACAGTAGAGATGGCCACTAGCATTTTCTGAACTGTCCAGTATTCTGGGTCTCCTTAGGTAAGCTTGACCCTAAATATGTGCTAAGACGATCCATGATGTTAAGGTAACACGGTGATGTTTGTGTATAATGTATAATGACGTAAATATGATGTTTAACCTATTTAAAATGATCAAAATCAATGCTCTTGTTCGAGAAATAAATGTTGCCAAGCGCCATGATTTTTTTTTCCCCATCGCTGCATCTGCCACGTTAGAATATTTCTGCTAGACATTCTATCGCCATATGCTACAGAATGCGGTACTTTTGCCTTAATTCACCCCAAACAAACGGAATCCCAGGGTATGACGTCACATCCAGAGGTTCAAAGTGTTGCGCCGTTGCTCGGTGCGCAATTTTATCGGTGTGCAACAATTGCTCTCGGCTACATACCCCCAACTGTAACTGGCAAAATGAAATGCTTGTCAACTCTTGAGACCAGCAGTATACGAAAAGAATGATGATGATCTGTCTGTACGGGAGACGCGAGGGCCTTGCAGCCATATGGCCTTGTCTCAGCGGGAGGATGTCCTGCCGACATACATGGTGAATGTCGTCGTCGGCATCTCCATCTGTCCTGACGCTCAGTCAGCGATAGCATCATGATGACATGTTTATGAGAACAGTGTCTAGCAGAATGTCAGATACCATGATGCTGTTGCATAAAAGCAACGCTACTCTGCTTGTCGTGGACAGCTGCTGCTGCTGCTGCTGCCAGTTCCAGAAAACTCATGATGAGACAGACACACACTCACACAGAAATGGTTGCCAAAGCCAAAGAAACACTGTGGGGCAATTGAAACACACTGTACCCGAACACAGAGGAGATCACCGTCAGTGCTAAATATAGCTGGAGACCCTAAATATAGCTGGTGACGTTTTTTGGGGGTGAATTAAGGCAAAAGTACCCAGAATGCTATTGCATCCTAAATGCACACACACACACACACACACACACACACACATATATATATATATATATATATATATATATATATATATATATATATATATATATATATATATATATATATATAGTGTTCTAGTTTCATTAGCCTGTAACGACGACTGCCTGAAACAGGCTAATGAAACTAGAACACTATATACAACAATAAGAAAGAGACAAACAGCTTTCTTTGGTCATGTAATGAGAAGAGAGGCATTGGAGAACATCGTGACAACTGGAAAGATCGAGGGGAAGAGAGGCAGAGGCCGACCAAGAGAAATGATGCTGGATGGATTGAGACGGTGGCACGGAGGAATATCAGCAGCAGAGTTTATCCAGAAAACCAAAGACCGAGATCTGTGGTGAGCCATGAACGCCTACGCCAGCTGGCAGGGCACTTGATGATTATATATATATATATATATATATATACTTTACTCTATGCGATGGAAATGCACACTTTAATTGCACCTTCTATGCATTGTTGCTTCTGCAGAGAAAATATTGCTAAGAATCTATCTCTTAAAACCCTTGTACACAGACTCACACTTTTTTCTGAATATATTATGTGATTCTATTGTTCACCTTTTTCATGACTATGCGTTGTGAATTTGATATGTTCTTTCATGAGAGTAAATGCACATTAATATGGAAAGACAGCAGCACCATATACTAAATGTTTGCTAGACGTTGAATGCACCGCCAGCGTCACACAAATGTTGCTGATGACTGGGTGATTATTACGTTCAGGGGTCAGCCAATTGTGTTCTGAAACATGGCCATAAAGCAGTCCATTTTTGAACTTGTGCACGGAAATTGCTTGCAACAGTGGGTAGTTTGTTTTATTTTCAAACGTCGTCCTCAAACCTCTTCTCAGAGGAGAAAGTTGGGAGGGACAATATGCGTTTGTGTTCGAACCATTGATTATGCTGTATGCATATCTATCTAAAGGTTCTAACATAATTTCATGAGATAGGTGATATGTTTTCATTTGTGAGTGTTGTATATTTAATGTTGGTTCACGATCATTACTTTTGTTGTGGGGTGGGGGGGGGGGGGGGGGGTGTTCGAACTTTTCCCCTGATATGAAAAGGCAAATGTGCTAATGATGTTGATTATGGGTGGCACTTGAGAACTAAGTCTAACTCCAGAGACATGACGGTTTGTCTTGCATTACAGACATAGGATGATGAGATGTTATAATGGTGACTTTATCTCAACCTGCTTGTGTTCCAACAAACCTTATTATCATGCATCATTCTCAACATACCTCTGACTTACCATGCTGGTATCACAACATGCATCTGTCTCAATATGCATCTGTCACAACACGCCTTGGTCTCAATCTGTCTTCGTCACAACATGCCATTGTTACAACCTACCTTCATCACAACACAGCTTTGTCACATCATTGATAACTTTGTCTCAACTTACCTTGATCACAACCTAATGACTTTGTCACAACAGGACAACTTGGTCTCATTTTTATGATCTTGTCTTACTGTCCTGATTTCATCAAGAGTTGATCACATCATGACCACACTCCATCAGATGTAGAAGTGAATTCCATCTAGAGAGAAGAGGATAGTGATCTCGCCATTGAGTGGAATCACTCTCCACCCTCCTCATATATCCTTTTTCTACTTTTCATGTTTTATGTTATGAGGACATATGATTTCTATGATATCTAGTTTGTATTTTCTTCATACTGTAGATGGGCGGTGTACATTTAAGCCTATCAAAATGAATGCTGTTCATTCAGTCCTGGTGATGCAGACTTACTTGCTGACAGAGATAGAGGTAGTGCGACAGTGTCCATATCCTACCAAATCAATTATTATTCCAGCATTGCTCGCGCATCCCTCACCATCGTATGGTAAACGAGCCAATTTCCAAGCTTCTTGAAGAAGGCTACATGGGAAATGAACCCATCCCAACCTGGATACCCTTATAAATATCCTAGTCTAATTATTTTCCACCTCACACTAACATTTGGCAGAGCTACAAAATATGATGATCCTAACATTTCACAGACCTACAAAATATGATGATCCTAACATTTCACAGACCTACAAAATATGATGGTCCTAACATTTCACAGACCTACAAAATATGATGGTTCTAACATTTCACAGACCTACAGCACGTTCCTGCAACGAGACTTATTTCTGTCCAACATGCGAGACATTAAAGCGTTACAGCAAGACTGGATGCCATTAAGCCATTGTGACAGACAGCTGGCAGTGAATCTTGCAATGTGAAGGAACATATTAGAAAGAGCTTTGAGACACGGAGATGTGGTTTCTGGGACAAATAGTAGGAATACAAGATTAACAAACAGTGATTGTTTGTAAGAGGGTAACAAAAGTAGAACACTACACGCGACAATAAGAAAGAGACAAACGATGTTTTTATCATATAGTGAAAAATGAAATATTGGAAAACATCGTGATGACTGGAAAGATTAATAGTTGAAGAGGCAGAGACAGACCGAAAGAAAAAGTGATGGGTTTGGCGTGGAGAAATACAATGTAGAACACCAAGGAGCGAGATCTGTGGAGATACATAAGTGCATGCGTCATTACGTACGGCACATGATGATAACGATGATTATGATGACAGACAGATTAATACGTACTATGACTGTGGGAAGCTTTCACTAGATTAGTGATTGTAACGATCACAACTCGACACTATAATCATATCGCTGGTTATACATTTTGATATTCATGCGGCGATGAGGTAACATTTCATGGCAATATGTTGATATGTATTGGCTTGATTCAATCTCTGATCTCATTTCACTGCTGAGCTGATCGATTATTTGAATAATTCAGAGCATGATTTCGTTATACATTCAGTGGCTCCCGGGTCTCTTGGCGCAATTCCATGTAGAGAAAGATGCATATCAACTGTTGCTTTGTTCCATATAGTCTCCTCTCTTCTTCTTCTTCTTCTTCTTCTTCTTCTTCTTCTTCTTCTTCTTCTTCTTCTTCTTCTTCTTCTTCCTCTTCTTCTTCTTCTTCTTCTTCTTCTTCTTCTTCCTTTCCTTCGTCTTCTCCTCTTCTTCTTCTTCTTCTTCTTCTTCTTCTTCTTCTTCTTCTTCTTCTTCTTCTTCTCCTCTTCTTCTTCTTCTTCTTCTTCTTCTTCTTCTTCTTCTTCTTCTTCTTCTTCTTCTTCGTCTTCTCCTCTTCTTCTTCTTCTTCTTCTCTTCTTCTTCTTCTTCTTCTTCTTCTTCTTCTTCTTCTTCTTCTTCTTCTTTTGTTTTTCTCCTTCTTCCTCTTCTTCTTCTTCGTTTCCTTCTCCTTCTTCACCTCGTCTCCCCCATCTGCTTCTTCTTCTCCTTCTCCTTCTCCTTCTTCTTCTTCCTTTCCTTCGTCTTCTCCTCTTCCTCTTCCTTCTGCTTCTTCTTCTTCTTCTTCTTCTTCTTCTTCTTCTTCTTCTGCTTCTTCCGGTTCTGCATCTTCTCCTCCTCCTTCTTTTTTGGGAGCCTGGTCTGAAACAACCATCGACGATCGCTGCTCTTCAATCCTCTCTGTAATCCGATATGTTGATGAAACTGGTAGTGCTTGTATTATTTTATTATTCGTTGCCCAGTGATTTAAGATCTCCACAGAGTAGAACAAAGGTAAAGGTAGTCCCAAAACATGCATTGCTGTTAGGGAAGTAATAGGTAGTAATAGGTTTTCACATATTCTAAGCCACAATGATGTGGTACATACAGAGTATTAAACAAAAAATACAAGTATAATACAATAACCCAGAGTAACAACATAAACAAATACTTTAACTTCCATGGCGAGCGTTTTTGTGTCACAGGGCGTCATGCTGACAATGGCATCAGCGCGGTCGGACATTGGGTCGATGTCATCTCTCTTCCTTCGTTCTGGGAGGGAGAGACTGACCACTTCTTCCTCCTTACGCTCAGGCCTACAAAATGTGATTGTCCTAACACTTCACGTATCCACAGTAGATTCCTGATACCGGCGTGATACTGACTGTATCGCCCTTCGAGTGCTGAGGATTCTATCAAATATGTGTCTAGAAGTTCATGCCTAATGCGCCTCAATGAGTGTAAATAGGCTCTTTACTTACCTACACTCTGTGAATGTATCGGGGCACTTTGTACCCTGGACAACGCTAACAAATCTCTATAAAACTGGGACTTACAACGTTTAATACTATGCTCCTCTGGTATCGACTCTCTTTGCAGCCATTTCAGGCTCAAATGGCCACTTTGGAATCCACTGTGGGAGACAAGTGACAACATGGTCTACTTGAGCAACACTGAGCTAAATGATTCCACTGCATAGCTTGCTTCCTGGTCGCACCAGCCAGGAGCACACATGTTGCTTCACAACAGACATTCTTCTTTCGAAAATGTTGGGGATCGACACCACAACTTGGGAGGAAAAGGTTTGTGACGCTAGCATATGGAGTTAAGTCAAGAACCAATATTATTGCTCTCTGGATATTGCAACTTGTGTTCCGTCCTCATTTGCAGCAGCCACCGAAGAGTCCCACTACCAAATGTACCACTAGCGGTTTTATTATGTGTCCGTCTGGCCTTTCCTCGGAGTCTTGCGTGTCGGCCAGATCCTCTGGTCACTCACTCCCTGCAGCACCGTTCTCTCCAGGCCGTGAAGATCTATCGCTTCTTCTGCAATATACACACAATTCCAAAAGGTTGCGTAACATATGGAGATGCACTGTAAGGAATCATGAACAGGTTGAGTTGAGTTCAGAACCAACATTACAGCACCCGGGACATTCTTATACCTGCACCTACCTCATCTTCAACATCCAGCGAAGAGTCTCAATACTTATGATACAAGTTGCAATCTGATGATGTGTCTGTCTTGTCTTTCGTCGTACTGATTGAAAGCAGACTTCTTCGACTGACATAAGAGAAAAGATTCCTCCAAAAAGAAAACCGGACTGTGCTACTGAAGGATTCCTGCTTACAGCGCATCGACTCTTAGATAGGACTGGAGGAGGCTTTAAGCAATGTAAAGGTACACTAGCACCTTGTCGTCTTAACAGACGATAATTATTGTGCTTGAAAAACAAAGACATAATACTCTCCCCATAGCACAAAGACTGAGCTGAATTGTAGAGTCCATTGGTAAACCATGCAGTAGATCCCTCTCTCGGCCAAGTTTACTCCAGAGGAAAGGTAACACCAATACCAATACATCTGGAACAAAGTACGCTTCAGAAGCTGCTGGATCAGCAAAGTAATGCTCTAACTGTCGGGGGTTCGATCCTAACCAGTTGCCGACCAAGGCTTAGGACCTGGTCTGCCCTGCCATGACAACTGTTTCATCGTCATTAAGCCAACCAGACAGCTACTTTTAAAGCAGACGTCACGATGGCACATGAGGTCACAGTTTTCTGTGAAATTAGCCTTGACTAGGAGGTAAAATATTGAGGCATCTGCAATTGCTCTAAATCAGTGTTTCCCAACCTTTTTTGTGCCATGCCCCACTTAAGCCTTTCTAAAATTCATATTGCTCCCCTCCCCCCCCCCCCCCCCCCCCTCAACATATACATTATTTTAATATTCAAAAATTGAAATGTTCACTAAAGAAACTTGAATGATAGGTTTTAGGAAGAAATCACTAGGTAATTATTGAGCAAACACAGTAAGTAAATTTTCAAAACATATAATGGAGAACTGAAATTCAAGTACAAAATAATTTTAATGAAAGATTTTTCTATATTATTTTAATTATTAGTAATTATTTATTATTTAAATTTAGTGAGATCCTTGCGCTTGCTGCAAAGAGATCTTATGTCAGGTTCCAATTTAGTTAACTTCAGTCTCAAGTCTCCCCGTTTTGTTATATTCAGCCGATTTCTTCCATTTTCGAATTGCCCCCCTTAACAGTCAAATTGCCCCCCTGTGGGGCGTGGGCCCCACGTTGGGAAACACTGCTCTAACTGTAACTCACATGCCCTTCGACCTGCAGATAAAAGACGGGTTTTCACAATTGACTGGGGCTGCCAGGCGTACATGATTTAAACTGGATAACGGGAAATGTCTTGGGTAGTACAGCTGTGATACTGACCACATCACCCACACAGCCGTGATACTGACCACATCACCCACACAGCCGTGATACTGACCACATCACCCACACAGCCGTGATACTGACCACATCACCACACAGCCGTGATACTGACCACATCACCCACAGAGCCGTGATACTGACCACATCACCCACACAGCCGTGATACTGACCACATCACCACACAGCCGTGATACTGACCACATCACCACACAGCCGTGATACTGACCACATCACCCACACAGCCGTGATACTGACCACATCACCCACACAGCCGTGATACTGACCACATCACCCACACAGCCGTGATAGTGACCACATCACCACACAGCCGTGATACTGACCACATCACCCACAGAGCCGTGATACTGACCACATCACCCACACAGCCGTGACACTGACCACATCACCACACAGCCGTGATACTGACCACATCACCACACAGCCGTGATACTGACCACATCACCCACAGAGTGCCGATTCGTGGATTTGTTTTAACCCGCTTTTAACTCGAGCGTAGTCCACACATGACTGATTTTGCGAGTGGGATAGCTGTCCCTATTACCAGTGTCCCTCGCCATCAGGTGAACCATCTCCGACTTCTGAGATACTTGTAATTTACGTCCCCAAGTCAATCTCGAGAATTAAACATGTGAGTGAAGCTGAATGGTGTAGGTTTTGAACTAGCTACCTCGGCATCAGCACACATGAAGTTAAAGAGCGAGCGCACTTATCTATTCGGTCATGCTGAACTCCGATTAGTGTATTAACATATAGATGTAACAACTAATACCCTATATATATATATATATATATATATATATATATATATATATATATATATATATATATATATATATATATATATATATATATATATCATCATTGGCACCTTGCCGTCTTGACAGACGATAGTTTGTGCTTTAAAAAGGCATAATAACTTTTACCTATGGCGGTAGCGAGTGTGACTGATAAGGCCAATTTGCGCTGTAAATGTCCGTTCACAGTGGGTGCATGTGAACACGTGGTCATTTCCACCATCATGCACCATCTTACGTCTCAAACGCTTGGTGTGTGACTTTTCTGCAATAATTTTCTCCTTTGACTTTATTCCATTTCTGATATTTGCCCTCCATGCAACACGTTCAGCGGCGACTTGCTCCCAATGTGCATTATCAATGCCTGTATCAATCATGTCCCGCTTACACACATCTTTGTATCGTAGTAGAGGCCGACCCTGAGATCTCTTACCCATCTGTAATTCACCAAAAAAGATATCCTTTGGTATTCTACCATCATCCATCCTCCTAAGATGTCCTATCCATCTAAGTCTACGAAGACTGAGCATGGAATAAACTGTCACACAACCTGATCTTTCCAATACTTCAGTATTTGTGATTTTGTCTTGCCACTTAATACCAAGAATTCTTCGCAGACACCGCATATGAAAGCTGTTTAAGTTGTTCTCTTGGTGTGAGTAAGTTGTCCAGGTTTCACTGCCATAGAGAAGAGTACTAAGGACACAGGCTTGATAGACAAGGACTTTTGTTTTGGCAGTAAGCTTCCTGTTCTCCCAGACTCTTTTTCTTAACCTGTTCATTGTTGTTGCTGCCTTACCAATCCGGATGTTGATTTCCTGATCTAGGGATAATTTGCTATTTACCACTGATCCTAGATATGTAAAATGGTCTACTATCTCTAGTTCGGCGTCGTCAATAAAGATTGATGGTACCCCATGTGCACCTTGTGACATAATCTGTGTCTTCTTTTTGCTAATTGTTAAACCAAATTCAGAACAAGCATTGGAGAATGCAGATAGTAGACATTGCAATTCTTCCTCAGAGTGGGTCGTAACTGCAGCATCATCTGCAAAAAGCAACTCTCTGATCAGTACCCTCCTAATTTTGGTCTTAGCCTTCAATCTCTGAGCATTGTAGAGGCCGCCATCTGAGCGTGAGTGAATGTATATACCACCATCCTGATCATGAAATGCATATTTCAGTAGAAGTGAAAAGTATATTCCAAAGAGGGTGGGAGCTAGTACACAACCTTGCTTAACTCCACTCTTGATTTCAAATTCTTCAGAAGTTGCACCATCAAACTTGATTATACCCTTCATGCCTGTGTGGAACGATTCCACAATGGACAGAAGAGTTGGTGGGCAGCCAATCTTCTTTAGTGCCTTGAACAGACCCTCACGACTGACCAAATCAAATGCCTTTGTGAGGTCGATGAAGGCAATAAACAGTGGTTGATTCTGTTCACGGCATTTTTCTTGCATTTGTCGCAATGAGAATATCATATCAGTGGTAGACCGGTTCTGTCGAAAGCCACACTGTGATTCGGGGTAGACTTGATCTCCTAGGACTTGAAGTCTGCGCAGAACAATTCTGGCAAATACTTTTCCAACAATACACAGAAGTGAGATACCCCTATAGTTGTTGCAGTCGCTCCGATCGCCCTTGTTCTTGTACAGTGTTATGATGCTTGAATCTTTGAAATCCTGTGGGACTTGTCCTTCACGCCAGCATAGCTCTATTAGCTGGTGGATCTGTATAGTGAGTGTGTCTTGCCCACTCCTGATAACCTCTATTGGAATCCCATCCTTACCTGGAGCCTTGCCAGATGCAAGTTCATTTATAGCACACTTAACTTCTGTTATGGTGGGAAGTGTGTCCAGGTGGTCAAGAGTTGGTAGAGCCTCTATGGCGTTGAGGGCATCATCAGCTAGTTTGGTCTCACTTGAGTAAAGCTCCAAATAGTGCTCTACCCATCTGTCCATCTGCTGTTTCTTATCAGTGATGATTTCTCCAGTCAAGGTTTTCAATGGTGCACTTCTTTTGATCACTGGACCGCAGGCTTTCTTTATTCCTTCATACATGCTTCTTATGTCTCCCTTATCACTTGCGATTTGAATGGACTCACATAACTTGATCCAATAATCATTTGCACACTGCCTGGCAGCCTTTTGCACATCCTTCCTAGCTTGCCTAAGCTCACTCAGAGTGTTACGCGTTGGTCTTTCCTTGTTTCTTAAGAGAGCTTTCTTCTTCTTATCAATCAAGGGCTGCAGAGTCTCACTGTTGGCCTCAAACCAGTCCTGCCTCTTATGATCCACAGTGCCGTAAACCCCTACGGCAGTTTTATAAAGAGTTTCCTTAATTTGACCCCACTTTTCATTTACTGTACAATTTTCTGGTGTATCAGTGAAAGCGTCTTCAAGTTGCTGTTGAAACTGAAAGCACTTTTCAGGATCATGAGTGTTAATAATATTAATCCTGAGGCTAGATTTGTGTTTAGCTGTGTAGATTCTCTTTGGTCTCAGTCTAACCCTTGCAACAACCAAAGAATGATCCGTATCACAGTCAGCACTGTGGTAACTACGAGTCAATGATATATGGTTCAGATGTTGTCTCCGTGTGATGATGAAGTCCAGCTGGTGCCAATGGCCGGATCTTGGATGTTTCCATGTGACCTTATGCATCTCTTTTGTTTTAAAAAAGGAGTTTGCAATACATAGGTCATTACTGGTGCAATGCTCCAGCAGCCGTTGCCCATTTCCATTCATGCGACCGATGTTGTATTTTCCAAGGCACACTGGCCATGAACTCGAGTCCTTGCCCACACGAGCATTGAAATCACCGAGCATATAAATGTAGTCAGATTTTGGAACTGCCTTGATCACGGAGTCTAACTCCTCATAGAACGAATCCTTCACATCATCAGAGGAATCGAGTGTCGGTGCATATGCAGTAATAATGGTGGCAAACCCACAAGAGGTTGCCAAGCGCAGGGATAATAGTCTTTCATTTCCTCCTGCTGGAATTTCAATCATTCCCAGTAGCGAATTCTTCACTGCAAAGCCCACACCGTGTTGCCTTTTTTCTGCCTGCCCTCTACCCTTCCAGAAAAAGGTGTAGTTGTTTTCCCTGAGTGACCCTTCCTCAGCGAGGCGAGTCTCCTGCAGGCCAGCAATATCAATGTTTAGACGATTGAGTTCGGCATCAATCACAGCCGTTTTTCTCACATCGTCAATATTGGTCAAGTCAGTGGAAAATCCTGGACACATGGTTCTCACGTTCCAGGTTGCAAGCCGTAGCTTGAGGTTTCTATTTTTATTTTTGTTTGTACCTGGTGCATTGGTTTTACAGCCTGCGATTCAGATTTTGTCCTAGCCCCAAGCACCCATTGAAGCAGGCAGGCTGTGGCGGATCAGCACCCAATTGGCTGGGGGCTGCCCAGCTTGAGGCGGGCGGTAGCTGATCAGTGACACCTATAGGTGTCTCCCACCGTCAGAGGCAACGCGTGGCGCCCCATGTCTACGCCAACTGACAAGGACTTATAACCCGTAACAGTTGCCTCTCGCTTTGATTCCGAGACCAGTTAAGACCAGGGATGGAGTTATTGCCTCTCCATAGCACAAAGCCTGGGCTAAAATATAGAGATCATGTGTTGCCCATGCAGCATGATCCCTCTCTCGGCCTGCCTAGTTTACTCCAGAGGAAAGATAACACCCCTACATCTGGAACAAGACAAGCTGCAGAAGCTGCCGGATCAGCAAAGCAATGCTCTAACTGTCCGCCTGTCGGAGCTTCGATCCTAGACCAGTCGCCAACCAAGGCTTAGGGCCTGGTCTGCCCTGCCATGACATTTTGTCTTTAGCTTGCATTTCCTCGCACCAGGGTAAGGCTTGTACCCTCCCAATTGCGCTCTTCCGCCCGAAGCCGTTGGCACAATGTGGGGTGTCAGGTTTGGTAAGCGCCGCCCAACGTTCAGCGCTAACAGAAACCAGGTAGTACCGTCTACTGTTATACGGTAGCTCAGTCATATCTGACTAAGACCTGACACCAATATATATATATATATATATATATATATATATATATATATATATATATATATATATGCCTAAAGGGTCATTCACTTTGCTTTCGCCTGCAGATAAAAGTATATCGAACTACTGGTGAATATTTTTCACTTACGTTGGCAATTGTGTATCTGGCAACCAGCCCTCTAATAGAAGCATTCCGCGCTTTCCATTCCCAAATTTTCTCAAAGCATGAACCCATTGAACCGTGCATTCATATTACAATGGTTGAAAGAGACTATTCTTTATCCTGTGTAGCAGCCAAACCAGTATATCCGGAGTCATTAATTTGGGACTTCGCAAATTTAATCCAATCCTCCGTTCGAATGTTATTTCCCACAATAGTCCTTTTGTATGCTTTAATTTAGGAATTCTGCTATCGGTTTTTTTTTTTGCCGACTTTTTACAAATGAGTGGGCTGTACTTTCGGAGCCGGAGCTTTGATATTTGACAAATATATGTCCTTTGGGGAATCATGGGGTATTTGAAATTACATGAAAACATCAATGTACAAGTATTTATTGGCATTCATAGACTACAGTAGAAGAGAATAGAAGGTCAGAGGACAAACCTGACAAAAGAAACTAGAAAGCTATAGGCACAAGTGAATTCAGTCACATGACCACCATATGACATCACATCACTGAAACTAGACGCTGAAAACATGACGTCATCATTAGCCATGTTCATCATCCGAACATGAGGAATCGAAAATAATTCACTCTGTGAATTTTAAAACCTTCGAGTGGTAGCTGAATCCATCCTACGCGAATCTAAATTATACAAGACATAAAGATTATAATTGTGCATTTCAGCAGTTACTACCAAAGAAAGCCTGAATGGAGATATCACGACTTTCAAAACAACATTATAGTTGTTATCAGAAAATATAATTTGAGAAAGAATGCGCGAATACCTAACTCGAAATAGCAAATTGGTTGACTACGTGCAAAAAACCTGATACATTAGTAGCCATGAATTGGCTAAATTAATCGATGTTGCAAATATATAGTAATAATAATGGCAATTTCCAGTGCAGGCATGTTTTCTATTAAAACACAAAACAAAAAGGTGGGAGACGAGGATGGTGCTTGGCTTCGATCGGCCATCCCAAGACGTCATCTCTTGTTGATTTTTTCCATGTCGAAATTGGAAGTTGTTCAAGCCTGGTTATTTAATCAGGTGTGCCTGACAGAATACGCGAGATGCCATATAACAGTGGTTAGTACTCTTGCCTGGTGGTCGTGCATTCGACTACTCAGTGAGGTGGGGATCTTTTTCAATGAACTGGCTTCACTGGCTGACGAAACCTAAAATGTGTACAGGAAATGTCTTGGGGAAGTAAAAACGGCCAGCATGATACTGGCCATATTGAGTGCCCATTGGGCTATAAAAAATAAGGAGGTAGCATGTTATTCAGAATATGCTTCAAAGTGCGAAACGGGCCCTTTATTCTTCATCATCATCATCATCATCATCATCATCATCATCATCATCATCATCATCATCATCATCATCATCGTCGTCGTAGTCGTCGTCATCATCATCATCATCATCATCATCATCATCATCTTTATCATCATTATCATCATCATCACCATTATCATTATCATCATCATCGGCATCATCATCATCATCATCATCATCATTATCATCATCATCATCAACATCATCAACATCATCATGTAGCAGTTCCTGTGCAGAACATCGCCCTCATCACGGCCGGTTGAAACGTTTCTCGATCTCTGGCCAGCTCTCCCACCTCATGCACCCTCATGCCCGAAGTGTCTGCAATGTCCTGTATCCATCTTCGTGTTGTTGACCCCTGCCTCTCTTCCAGGAATCAATGGCTTCCATCACTGTTGTTCTCTCCAGGCCACCGTGACGTGTACATTCGCCAAAGTATTTCAGTGTCCGAGCCATGATACTATTTCAGTGTCCGAGCCATGAGACTATTTCGGTGTCCGAGTCATGATACTATATCAGTGTCCAAGCCATGATACTATTTCAATGTCCGAGTCATGAGACTATTTCAGTGTCCGAGCCATGACACTATTTCAGTGTCCGAGCCATGATACTATTTCAGTGTCTGAGCCATGATACTATTTCAGTGTCTCAGTCATGATACTATTTCAGTGTCCAAGCCATGATACTATTTTAGTGTCCAAGTCATGATACTATTTCAGTGTCCGGGTCATGATACTATTTCAGTGTCCGAGCCATGAGAGTATTTATGAGCCAGTTTTCTTCATTTAATATTTGCAAGTCTTTTTCATGGTTAGTTTAGTTTAGTTTAGTCGATGGATCAACATCACGGCACATGGGTATAACCCATAAGTGGTCCGTTCTCCTCCTAACTCAAACCTGAGTTTAGAGAAACTCAGCTCAGTGCACGAACTCCGTAGCACCGGCGAGGATCCTGAAATACTTTGGGTAGATTTTTAATTCAAAATTTTTTTCCGGGCAGAACCGTTAGGCTACTCTTTTTCGATTTCCATCTGCCATTCGCGGGCGCGTTAGCGTGATTGACACGACCATGGATGATATTGTCATGAGCTCGGTCGGACGAGTGTTCGACATCTGCGCTCGTTCATAGCTAAGTGAGACACAGGCTGACCGCCTATCCTCCGTGCATTCAGGCCTACAGCATGTGACTGCGCTATCACTGTCAGAATCTCTAATGTCTCCAACCGAGATGCA
Organism: Cepaea nemoralis; assembly: GCA_014155875.1. Lineage (NCBI taxonomy): Eukaryota > Metazoa > Mollusca > Gastropoda > Stylommatophora > Helicidae > Cepaea > Cepaea nemoralis. Next base: position 11,141 of record JACEFZ010021953.1, on the reverse strand, counting down.
GTAACATCGTTACGCCCGCCAGGCGAGTAGTCTCCAACCGGGATGCAGTAACATCGTTACGCCCGCCAGGCGAATACCAGTTACCTGCCCGCAGGTTGCTGGCTGACGTGATAGTCAGCGGTCAGGCAAGGACAAAGCAAGACGCACGCAGTCCTTGTGAAGCCAATCCACAGGGCAAGCGCTGTGCGGGGAAACCGGCAGACGGCTTGGGAACTCGGACATGACAGGACGTGTGGGTTGAGAAAGGCTTCGTGTAGTTCTGTGCCCGAAAGTCGAGTGCTTGTATATCTTGTGAGATAGACTGTGAAGCTGTGGGTTTTGTCTGTAAGTGTACTGATGTATTGTATATGTATAGTAATGATCATCACATGCCAAACTAGATCGTATTGCATGTGAATTGTAAATAAATCCATTGAACTTAGTGTCATTGTGTGTCAAGTCCAATCATTTTGTACTTGTACTTGTCTCACATATGTTAGGTCCAACGAGCCAGGTTTAAGATCCTGACAATCACGTCACAGACCCCCAAGCTAGTTCCTCCTTCGGGACATGTTTTTGCTCTTTGTAGCCGTTGATCAGTGTCACATGCCTGTGTTCAGTGGCATTAAGGTGAGTGGCCGTACAATATAAACAGTTCACGAGGTGAAAGGGCATTCACCGGAAAGAAAATATAAGGCGATAAACGGGGTTGGGTGTAAGGTAGAGGGGCTGCAAGAAGAGGCAGACAGTTGGAGCAGTGAGGTGGTGTTTGTGTGGATCATTGTGAGGGGGCATAGAATTGTTTAAAAAGACAGGGACAAAGATTGACGGGGCAGTTGATGTTTGGACTCCGAGCTGAGAGGGAGTTGAGTCTAGACCGGACCAGGAGAAGGTCGTGGTCTGATAAAGTGAAGAATTGTGACGGAGTTTGGAAGATAACTCCGCACTGTGGGTTCCAGGGATAGTGAGTGGAATTCGAGACCCATAGTGGGGTATTTTGAGTCGGGCCTAGAGAGAGGCTAGTATACCTGTCGTGTGGGACGATATTTTAGTAGCCTTGAGAGGCAGTGTTATTCGACGTGTTCCATTGGGATGGAGATATATTCTTAGAGAATTATTGTTCCTGGATTTATATGTTACATGTGTCTGTGTTAATTCAGAATTAAAGGAATATTATGTGCGCAAATTAACGCTTGTTCACTGACTGGTGTTTGGTGGTGATGCATCTTGATTAATCTGTTGTTCAACATCACATTGTTACAAGGACATACCCTAGACATAACCATAGCCACTCTATCTGTCACTTAGTCAACATTCACTTTGTGACAGAGAAGATTTCTGGGAGGCTTCGTCGATTAGAGAGAACACTAACATCAGAGACATTAGTCGGATGCCCAATTACAACAACAATAATGAGAGCTCTCCTGTCAAGAATACACACCATTTTCAGTAGACAGCGCATTTCAAAAGTGTCGGAGAATTAATACAGAGTCCACGAGAAACCAGATAAAAATAACACTTCTCACTCAGAGAGAGAGAGAAAGGGTGGACAGCGGAGCGCGTCCACGGTATAAACACTGGGTTTTTTCCGTGCGGGAACTGGGTAGCACATAGGTCACGAGAAGGTCAGGACAGGTAAATTGGATACCAGGCAGTATTTCTTCGGCTATTAGGGACGTCAGAAAATTAACGCAAACAGGCGCGTGTGTTTATAGGTCAAGTGAACAGTACAAAAAGTCGGCGCCATGATACTGGCAAGATGATATTCTGACAGGTGCGTGTGGGTGTGACGAAGACAGGATTTATGACAGTGAGCAATTTCGTTGGGAAGTCCTGGGCGTGGTGAGATAGCTTGTGTGTGTGTTGAGGACAAAGCACAGGATGGTTGCAGGGCGATAGGTTAAGAATTCACCACAGGTAAAACGACGGTGGAAATTGTGAGTCGCCACGGACAAATTGGGTTGACAAGAGGGTCAGTGCTGTTTACGAGGACAGCGAAGTATGTGTGGATAACGGAAAAGTTCCGGACATTACTTTGTTCGCAGTCAGTGAAGATTTTAGTACACTGAGGTACTAACAGAGATGACCTTGTGAGTCAAGGCCGAGAACCAGGGAATTTGACGGAAAAATTTCCACGGAGAATAACACGTTGGGTTTCTACTGAAACTAGGATTTACGTTTAACGTCTTTGTGTGTGTGTGTCATCATCGGCAAACAAACCACAACAGTCATTCAGGTGCCGTCTTCGCAAATATGAGCGCATTTTTTCACCAAAAAAGACTTGCGAAGCGGATTTAAAGCGCGTGATCATTTTCTGCTATTCGTTGGTTTAACCGGGTCAGCAACAGTGAAACCATACCATCACTTCAAAGCGACAGTGACTACGCAGATAAACATTCATTGATTTTAAAGGTATTTTCGGCTCCCCAAAACGCAACGAAAACCCTATATTTCTGGCAAAACAAGAACGATAACAGACATTATACAATCACACGCCAACTCCACGGGGAGGAGTACAAAAACATTACGGACTGTGAAGATACAAGGCGTTGGGATAATTATCATCATCTTAAACTTTTACGACAGTCGAAAATCGTGTCACCACGTCAACAAAAGTGACAACGCATCAGAACTTTAATTCATTGTGGGAAGCTAACGTCGTAATCTTTTCAAAACAGTAACCGACAAACATTCCCAGGCGATTTTCGGAGACTATTGAAAACAAATTAAGGACTTTTTTAAGATTCTACCATCGCATTGGTGTCGGCAACCCTTGTTTGCTTCTGTTGTTCTCATCGTCCTAAGTATTGTTGTTGTTGTGCGTTACGTAAATATTTGTATGTGGTCCAGTGGTCGTAATAAGTAGGATATTTTTGCTTTATTTCTCGAAATGCGGGAGACAGAGCAAAGGTGAAGTTTCTAGGTGCACATTGTATTGGTTGAGAGACAGCTGACGAGGTCAGTTTGTTTTGTGCTGTGGCATTGGGTCCGTCTCGACATTATACATGGTGTCCAAGTGTCTACGTCAGATCTATGTACATTATTCATTTTATATTTGTTTTTTTTACTGTTTTCTCTTTACTGTTACATATAATATTTGAGTTCTTTAGATATATGGTATTGTTGTAATGCTTATGTTAATACATCTTCTATCTAGATGGTATTTGTCAGTTTATATTATGCGCACGGTATGGTCTTTCATGGGCATGTTTATGTCAGTGGTTTTTGTTTCTATGTAATCATCCGTTTGCGTTTCACCGGCCTATGCGTCTTAGCGTTTAATAGTTCGCAGTTAGTGTGTATCATCCATTTGCGTATGTATATGTATGTTTACAACTATTTCCAGGAATTGTTCTACAGTTATTTGATAAATATATAGATATATAGGAGGGAGTATAGTTATATTCCCCCCCCCCCCTCACTACCTAGTGCTTATAGAGTGACTGGGTGAGTACAGAGTGATATTGTAGCACTACGGATTTACGTACACAGGGAGTGCGGGTGTACTTAGGGAAGTGACACAAAGACTAACAGCAGAGTCTTTACATTTATAGTTGGCTGACAGACAGCAACGTGTCCACAAGTACAAGATGCCTACTTTAATGGATTATATTGAAGCAGGGGAAAGAATGGGCCTGAAAGGTAAAGAGTTACAGGAGTATGCAGAAGCGAAAGAACAAAAGCAGACGGAAAGAGAGGAGAGGCAGAATGAACGCGAGGCAAAGCGTCTACATGAAGAGAAAGAGACGCAAGTAAAACTAGCTGAAATGGAAAACAAGCGTCTACAGGAAGAGAAAGAGACGCAAGTAAAACTAGCTGAAATGGAAAACAAGCGTCTACAGGAAGAGAAAGAGACGCAAGTAAAACTAGCTGAAATGGAAAACAAGCGCCTACAGGAAGAGACACAAGTAAAACTAGCTGAAATCGAGTTAAGAAAACTAGAACTATCTTCGAAAGGTCAAAGTGAGGAAAGCAGAAGACCGTCGCAGTCGTCACAGAGATTAAAACTGCCATATTTTACAGACCGGGACCAACTTGAAATTATTTGGCCAGGTTCGAGGCATCAGCCAAAGCGTTAGGTATTCCAGAGAAAGAGTATGGGATGCGACTTGGCGAATTTCTTACGGGCAAGGCACTAGACACCATGTTCAATTTACCTGTAGAAGAAAGAAACAACTACACTATCTTACGTCAACGTTTGCTGACAAAGTTCCAACTAACTGAACATGGATATAGAACAAAGTTTAGACAGTTAGTGCCAGAGACAAATCAAGATTTCACAGATTTTGTTAACACTGTAAAGAATACATTTAACAAATGGATGGAGCTTGCAGAAGTAGGGAAAGATTTTAATAAATTAGTAGATCTAATGTTAAGAGACAAGGTAGTATCTGCATGCAATTCTAATTTAGTGGCGTTCTTTGAGGAACGGAAGCCAAAGGACATAGACACAATGTCACAGTTAGGGCAAAACTATATGACTGCACATCCTAACAGTTCTATTGGGAAACTAATGAGTGAGGAAATAGTCTGTGCAGCGTACACTAACAGGACCAGAATCCAGTCATCAGACCAAGGGCGAAAAGTGTGGATGCAGCACAGAAAGGTGAGCAGCAAGAACTTCAAGATAATGGTTTCCGAGGAAACAATGTTGGTAGAGTAGGACGGTACCCATATAGAAGAGGGAACTTCCAGAGACGTCCAAATTATGCCGGATGTTGGAATTGTGGGAGCTGGAGACACAAAATGGCAGATTGTGATTCGCAACCATCAGATGGACCAACGAACAACAGTAAAAGGGAGATCACTTGTTTCAAATGTGGAAGGAACGGGCATGTCAGTCATCAATGTAGGATGAGAGAAACAGAGCACTCAAATGCAGCACAAGTAATTGAGACGCTGAACAATGAAGATTGTAGTGGGTGCAAACCTCTTTTTGAAAAAGACAGTCAGCCAGTCTTAATATGTGGTCACACAGTTAAAGCAGGATCAGCAGTGCATGAAGGAGGAAGTCTGAAGATGCATCATGGGTTTGTTAATGATAGGCCAGCGTTAACAATTAGGGATTCCGGATGTACGTCCATCGGGGTGAGAAAGGGTTTAGTGCATCCCTCGGATTATACAGGAGAAAAGATTAGATCCATAACATTTAATGGGACAGTAGAATTCTACCCAATAGCCGTGATAACAGTAAAAACACCATACATAACAGGAAGAGTGACAGCATGTGTTTTAGACTCACCAGTGGCAGATCTCATCATAGGAAATGTTATAGGAGTTAAAGAGTGTACAGAAGAGGAAGTAGTTTATTGGGACCAAAAATATAGTGTAAGCAGTAATGAGGTAGTTACCACAAGAAAACCTAAATTAGAGAGTATAGCTGAGTTAGAAGAGGCACTTGAAGTAGACACAAGAACTCAGGACAAGGATAGTACAGCTGAGCAGATGAGAATGGATCCCAAATATAGTGCTAGTGACTCCCAGAGACAAGATACTACTCTGAACAAATGTTCCCAAGGGTGTAGGAGGGTAGAACATAGGCAGTCAAAGAAAGGTAGATGGTGCTTCGAGAGGAAGAACAATGTTCTTACTCGCCGCTTTTCAGATAGTGGAACTGCACGTGGGCAAGTAGCAGTACCTTTAGCACACAGACACCGATATACTAGAACAGCTCAGGATAGTGCATGTGCAGGGCACATAGGCATAAGGCGTACGCAGCAGAAGAAAGGTGCCAGATATATGGGCCAGGTTTGAATAAAGAGTTCAGACTAAACAGAGACTCAAGTGTAATGGTGCAATATGCAGATAAGAAAGTTGAGTCAGGTCAAAAGAGTGTTCGCGACATTACTGACCCAGGGCTAGGGATAGCAAACAGATGTTGTAATTGTAGAGGTACCATGAGTGATGGGTACATGAAAGGTAGACACAGCATCGACAGGAATCAGAGGTGGGTTAATGCAAGAACAGAACCACCTGATATAGTGTCGGTACACAAATAGTATTGTGTGGTCGTGAAGTAGTAAGAGACCTGTGGGTACATAAGTATAATGCTTTTCTATGATGTATTATTATTATTATGTGATGTATTAGTTCATGCATTGATACAAAAGATAGAAAGTTGTTTGTATTTATGTGTGGGGAATATGGGAGTGTACTATGAGTATTTGATGTATTATGTAGTGTGGTAGCTAGAGTAAGTTGGATTTATACTAACGACTACCCAGGCAATGTGTCTGGGTCACATATTTGATAAGTATGAGTCTCCCAACATTTAAAAACGATGTTTTTTCTGTAACATCGTTACGCCCGCCAGGCGAGTAGTCTCCAACCGGGATGCAGTAACATCGTTACGCCCGCCAGGCGAATACCAGTTACCTGCCCGCAGGTTGCTGGCTGACGTGATAGTCAGCGGTCAGGCAAGGACAAAGCAAGACGCACGCAGTCCTTGTGAAGCCAATCCACAGGGCAAGCGCTGTGCGGGGAAACCGGCAGACGGCTTGGGAACTCGGACATGACAGGACGTGTGGGTTGAGAAAGGCTTCGTGTAGTTCTGTGCCCGAAAGTCGAGTGCTTGTATATCTTGTGAGATAGACTGTGAAGCTGTGGGTTTTGTCTGTAAGTGTACTGATGTATTGTATATGTATAGTAAATGATCATCACATGCCAAACTAGATCGTATTGCATGTGAATTGTAAATAAATCCATTGAACTTAGTGTCATTGTGTGTCAAGTTCCAATCATTTGTACTTGTACTTGTCTCACATATGTTAGGTCCAACGAGCCAGGTTTAAGATCTGACAATCACGTCACAGACCCCCAAGCTAGTTCCTCCTTCGGGACATGTTTTTTGCTCTTTGTAGCCGTTGATCAGTGTCACATGCCTGTGTTCAGTGGCATTAAGGTGAGTGGCCGTACAATATAAACAGTTCACGAGGTGAAAGGGCATTCACCGGAAAGAAAATATAAGGCGATAAACGGGGTTGGGTGTAAGGTAGAGGGGCTGCAAGAAGAGGCAGACAGTTGGAGCAGTGAGGTGGTGTTTGTGTGGATCATTGTGAGGGGGCATAGAATTGTTTAAAAAGACAGGACAAAGATTGACGGGGCAGTTGATGTTTGGACTCCGAGCTGAGAGGAGTTGAGTCTAGACCGGACCAGGAGAAGGTCGTGGTCTGATAAAGTGAAGAATTGTGACGGAGTTTGGAAGATAACTCCGCACTGTGGGTTCCAGGGATAGTGAGTGGAATTCGAGACCCATAGTGGGGTATTTTGAGTCGGGCCTAGAGGAGAGGCTAGTATACCTGTCGTGTGGGACGATATTTTAGTAGCCTTGAGAGGCAGTGTTATTCGACGTGTTCCATTGGGATGGAGATATATTCTTAGAGAATTATTGTTCCTGGATTTATATGTTACATGTGTCTGTGTTAATTCAGAATTAAAGGAATATTATGTGCGCAAATTAACGCTTGTTCACTGACTGGTGTTTGGTGGTGATGCATCTTGATTAATCTGTTGTTCAACATCACATTGTTACAAGGACATACCCTAGACATAACCATAGCCACTCTATCTGTCACTTAGTCAACATTCACTTTGTGACAATCAGTATGCATTTTTATTAGATGCCCAAACCATTTCATTTGCTGTCTCTTGAGAGACATCACTGCAAGGTGTTACGTCTATCATATTTCTGACGTTATCCTTTGACATCCTGCCGCTTCTGGAGACCCCAGCGGACTTTGCAGCCATGTCATCTCATGTGTGACGATTCTTCCCTGGAGGGATGTTCATCTCATCAAGTGCCGTGCCGGCTGGCGTAGGCGTTCATGGCTCTCCACAGATCTCAGTCTTTGGTGTTCTGGATCAACTCTGCTGAGGATATTCCTCCATGCCACCGTCTGTGGTCATCCAGCATAATTTATCTTGGTCTGCCTCTGCCTCTCTTCCCCTCGATCTTTCCAGTTGTCACGATGTTCTCCAACGCCTCTCTTCTCATCACATGACCAAAGAAAGCTGTTTGTCTCTTTCTTATTGTTGTATATAGTGTTCTAGTTTCATTAGCATCTTTCAGGCAATCGTTGTTAGTTACTGTGGCAGTCGAAGGAATTCGCAACATTCGTCTTAAAAACCACATCTCTGTTGCTTCTAAGTTCTTCCTAATTTGTTCATTTACATTCCAAGATTCACTGCCATACAGCAAAACTGGTTCTATACAGCATTTTAGCAATGACCACCAAATATGACATCGATAACAAAGTCTTTTTCTTTTTTTTTGTTTTGTTCCTTGGCTTTAAACTCTAGCGTAGTCATACATTTGCTACTATTTATAGTGCACTGGACTGATTTTTGCGTGTGGATTAGATTTCCTCATTACTAGTGTCCCTCTCCATCAGACGAACCTACTCCGACTTCAGAGGTACGTGTAATTTACGTCCCAAATTAAAGGGCGAGAAAATCATCACTTTAGTCCAACTGGCTGGTGTAGGGGTTGAACCCGCTACCTCTGCATCAGTACACCGGATGTGTAAGAACGGGCGATCTTATCCATTCTGCCATGTTGGCCTCCTACACAAAATGTTAGAAATGTTCCTATTTAAGCAAGTATTGATTTTACAATAGCATGTTACTTCTATTTATGGATATTTTAACTTGGTGAGGATAATGAACGAATTTTAGATGTCTAGCCACCTATGAATGCCGAGTAAGACAGGCAGCTGTGGACAAAAACAGATGGCTGTCGCTAGGTGGGAGGAGAAATAATGTTCCCAGGAGAGCTATCTTAATATGTGACAAACAAATAGGCTGAAGTGCTCTGGCGAAACATTGATCGATAAATAAAATGGCGCATGGCCCTTGCAAGACGATGAGATCAACCCCAAACCCTACGTTGATTTTCTAGACAAGGTCACGTTCTGTAGTTTGCCATTGCTTACCGAACCAGAAATTAACGTTGATGTCCAACTGACCGCCGTGTAGAATGAACCCACTACGCAGCCGACAGCGCACAGGATGTCTAAACGCGGCAAGATAAAATCTTTGAAACAAGGGAAACATAAAGACAAATTGGAATATTATATACATTTTATATGTGTATTGTAGCGAAACGCCAGTGGCCCATGTCCTTATGTATTCTGTTATTCTTGGTAAACAGGGGGAAACGGCTTTCGGAAGCTCTCAGTTCTTTATTCGCTCAATTCTCCATGAAAGATGGTTCTTTGGGTTATCTTCATACCACAATCTTTACATGGAGCGAGTATATATTTGTCTTTCCTTTCGGGTAGTCCCGAAGGAGCGCCTTGCGTCAAATGTGCACTGGTGCAGCGGCTGGTCAATTGATGGCCGGGCCAACACCTACCGTTGAAAGTTGCAGCCTGTCCAGTGAGTTAAAGATTACGACCAGAGATGCAACCTACTACTGAAGTGATGTAAAGGTAAATATGGGTTTTCGTTGGTCCAGGCAAAGCTTGGCCTATAAATATCTATTGTCTTAACAACTGAGAGGATATAGCAAAACAGCAGTCTTGCCATGTTGGGAGGGGGTGACCGTTAGCCGATCTGGCTACGCGGCTTGTTCTTGGCAGCTGATGGACGAGTGATATCTGGATTCCTACGGCTTACCGTTACTTGGTGGTATCTCTCTTTTAAATATAGGCACATTAGATAGCTAGGGGGATGGGGCCCACCAATCTAGAATATATCTTTTTGGAGCCAGGGGATGCTACCCACGGACATCTCTTTCGTCTGTCACCGATGGATGATGTCGGGGGGTTTAAGGGACTCCTCTATCTCACTGGGGAAAAAACCTGAACTTATATACCCTATGGTTTGTGCGGGGGAAAATCCCGGGTTTACATTGGGGCGACAGCTCAGCGAGAGCGGGGGCCCGGGGGGGTAGTATCTTCTTTAAAGGGGGAAATACACGGTGTGCCATAAAACCCCCACTTAGGGGGGAAAACACCCCGATTGCTGGGCACACCACACCAGAAGATGGGGGTTGCGAGAAAGGCAGGGTTTCCCAAGTGAGAGGAAAGCATGGAAATAAATGGGGCCCAAAAATAAAAAAGGTTGGAGAGTGGTGGAATGGTGTCTTGTAGAAAAAACCTTTCCCTAGGGGGGGAAAACCCCTGAACACCCAGCGGAGGCGACTCAAGCCCCGGGCGTAGCCAATCCCGGGGGTACCGACAGGTCAGGTATATGTCAAAATATTAACTGAGACCCTATTGGGCTTTAAAGGGTTTTTGATGCAGAAATCCGCCCCGTCGCTCAAAATTGGTTTTTCATCTCCAGGGGCCTCTTTTGGTTGGATGTGACCAAATCGGACAGTATCCACACAGTTCTGTGCTAGAGCCAAATAGTCTGATGAAGCCAGGTCAATGTAAGGGGCCATATCACACATGGGGGTGCCTAACTCTGAGAGAGAGGGAAGGGCATATCTTGAGGAACTGACAAGGCCCGAGAACAGTTCAAAAGCTGGTTGAGACTACGCATATTTTCTTCAAAAATAATAAAAAATGAAAATTTTTCAGTAATGGGGAAACTCGGGTCCTTTCATTGACATGGCCCGAGAGCATTCCCAAATTCAAAGTTGGTCTACGCATGTTTTCAGGCTTTCCCTTTGTTCCCGGGCATGAAAAGGGCACCTATATAGGTTTAAACCATGAACAATTCCTCAACAACCCGTGGATTTGATTCTAAAAGAGGGCCCGTGGAACTTACACCCCAAATACCGGGGAGGAAGGGCTTTTCCCGCACACAGGGTGAGACGTATATGGACAGACGGACCCGTATTTTAAGCTGGGTCTGTGACTATGGCTACTTGAGGCATGGCCTGAATTATCTGTTTTGGTGTCTGTTTAGAACTATCTGGGTTTAAATGCCTTGAAGTTTTTCCCGTGCTGTCCTTTTTTGATTTAAAAAAATCAAGTTTTTTAGTTTTTTCCAAAGATCACTGTTTTTATATATATGGTCAGCCAGGGGAAACACGACAGGAAATAGGTCCCTAGGTCGAAAGAAAAAGTGACATTTGGCCGGGGGAAAAAGGAGGAGGGTTTGGGAGGTAAAGACCTATCCCCGCCAGGGCTATAAAGAGAACAATTTGAAAATATTGGGGCAGGGGGATTTTGGGGCCCCCACGTACATGTTAATGTAAAATTTTAATTTTATAT
>JACEFZ010021952.1:0-46859 GCA_014155875.1 Cepaea nemoralis | reverse complement strand
TCTACCCAAACTTCACAAGCCCGGCATCCCGCTAAGACCTATCCTGTCCATGGTTAACTCTGCACAACACCGAATGGCGAGATGGCTAGCCGAAATTTTAAAGCCAGTACGACAGTTCTTCGATCCAAAAATACTCAGAGATACATTCCAACTGGTGGAATTATTGGATACTATGGACATAAATAACAAACACATGACATCCATGGATATAGCCTCCCTATTCACTAACGTTCCATTAGAGGAGACAATGAAAATAATAAGGGAACGCATTGAAGACAACCAACTAAAATTAGGCTTACCAACATCTATTCTGGAGAGGCTACTACTACTATGTACCGCCGACATACAGTTCAATTTTCTAACTAAGTCATACCGCCAAACTGACGGAGTGGCCATGGGGAGTCCTCTTGGTCCTATTCTAGCGGACATCTTCATGGCACATTTAGAAGAAAAGAGATCCTCAGACATCAACAACTTGGCCTTTTACCGTCGTTATGTGGACGATATACTAATTATCACCACAGACGAGCTACAAGCAACATCGTTCCAGGCCACAATGAACAAGACGCATAAAAACATCTCTCTATCTATGGAACACGAACACAACGAAGCGTTACCGTTCCTAGATATTCTAATGAGACGTAGAGCAGACGGCACAATTCAAAGATCGGTGTATCGCAAAGGAACATGGACTGGCCAATACCTAAATTTTCAGAGCTTCACACCTGTCCAGTACAAACGGGGCTTAGTACGGACCCTGTTTGACCGTGCTAGAAAGATATGCACCCAGGACACACTGACAGAGGAATTTGAAACTCTGAAGAATGTCTTAAACCTGAATGGGTACTCCACAGGATTTATAAAGCGCCACTGCCAACAGCCCAAACCAAAACCAGACGTAACTACAGTCCCTAAACTCAAGGTATTCATCCAGCTAACCTTTCGAGGGGATGACGTAATGCAACGTCTACAAGACCGGCTTACTACAGCAGTAGGCCGAACATTCTGTGCTGCAACTCCAGTCATTAGATATAAAACCGTACCGATTCCTACACCAGCAGTCAAAGAGCCTGTTCCTCTGTACGCCACAAACAATTGTATTTACCAATTCACATGTAGATGCCAGGCCTTCTACATTGGTAGAACAGAGAGACAGCTTAACAAACGAGTGTCAGAACACATACCTCAATGGGTCAACAAGATACAACACACAGGAGATGCTAGCCTCGTGGGGCCGACACACCGGAAGCTCCCGGCGTCTTCAATTGGTAGGACACATTGTCGAGAGCGGCCATGTGGTTGACAGAGACACTGCCTTTCGCGTGTTGTTTAACACACAAAATACTCGCTTGTTAAAATTTGCAGAAGCAATTATGATCAATCAACGCAAGCCAGAATTGTGCAAACAGAAAGACATGTTAGTCAGCTTAAAATTACCGTGGTAGATAATTGACATTACTGTGCGAATATGTGTATATTTCAACTTGAAGGATTTATCTAGTTAATTCACGTAAGTTGTGTGATTTCTGCAGTATGTACCTGACGAGATGCAGCGAAATATGCCAGGCAATAAATCGTGTAGAGATTATGTTTTGGTCATACAGCATGATCACTTTCTCTCTCTCTCTCTCTCTCTCTCTCTCTCTCTCTCTCTCTCTCTCTCTCTCTCTCTCTCTCTCTCTCTCTCTCTCGCTTTCTCTCTCTGCCCGTCTAGTTGGAAAGGCAACACCAATACATTTGAACATGACAAGTTGCAGAAGCTTTCAGGTCGGCGAAACAATACTTTAACTGTCCGGCTGTCGGAGCTTCAATCCCAGACTATTTGCTGTCCAAGTCTTAAGGTCTGTTCTGCCGCGCCGTGACATTTAATCTTAGGTTGCATTTTCTTGCACCAGGATAAGGGTTGTACCTCCCAATTTAGCTCCTCCGCCAGAAGCCGCTGGCACAATGCGGAGTCTCGGGTGTTGTGAGCGCCGTCAAGCAGAAATAAAGTAGTATCGTCCACTGTCATATGGTAGTTCAATCACATCTGACTACTACCTGACAATATAACGCCTCAGTATTAACTGTTACAATCGAGAATATAGGTTAGCGAGAAATTCTTCCTCTTCTTCAGCGTTCCGAGCCTTTGAGGTTCTCTGCTGCAGATACATTCCGTCTCCATTCGTCTCTCTGGTTGACTTACTCTTGCTAGTCGTTGATTCAAAGTGCTTATAGGTCTATACATATATTATCTCTCCACCGTCTTCTTGGTCTACCTCGGGGTCTACGGTCATTTATTTCCTGAGTGTAAGCGAGTTTTGTTTCCCTATTGTCTTCCATTCTATCTATATGCCCCATCCATTGTAGTCTATTAGCCTTCATGATACCAGTGATTAGCGGGGACTTAAAAAGATCATAAATGTCTTTGTTGCTTCTTCTCTTTGTGTATCCCTAATGAGTCCAAAGATGCGTCTTAAAACTGTGTTCTCAAAGGTTTGTAACAAAGCTTCGTCTCCTTTCGTTGTACTCCAGATTTCAGAGCCATACAGCACAACTGATCTAATCAGTGTTTTGTATAATGTGATTTTGGTGTTACGAGATAGCGCCTTTGATTTTAGTAGATGTTATAGTGCATAGTATATCTTATTTCCAGAATTGATTCTAGTTTGTATTTCTTCCCTTATGATATTGGAGCAGTTGAAGATTGTACCCAGGTATTTGTATGGTTCCGTTCTCTTAATGGTCATATTATCTATTTGTATGTGGCCAGAGTTTTTAGCCGTTCCTTCTCTTGAAATTACCATATATTCTGTTTTATCTTGGTTGATAACCGGCCCCCATCTGTTGGGCTTTTTCCTTTAAGTGAGTCAATATTTCCAATGTCTTTTGTTCATTTTCCCCTATAATATCTATATCATCTGCGTAACCAAGCAGCTTGGATGTTCCTCCAATATCATATTCCTCCTTTACCTTCCTTACAACTTTCTATAGAGCCATGTTTCAAGACAGATGTTATTTGGAAAGGGTCTGATTTCCTGCCTTTGTATGTTACTATATTATAAGTATCTTCCATGCATAGTCTGGTCATGTTGATTAACTTCCTTGGTATTCCAAATTCCTGCATATAATTCCATAGACTATTCCTATGGACACTATCATAAGCCTTTTTTAAAATCCACGTGAAATTACCGTGTAAAAATTAGATAGAGGGAAGGCGGAGACCTGACACATACAGACGATACATGAATGCAAAGTGGTTTTCAACCAAATCATGGGCAATGTAAAGGCGAACGAATCATCAAATGCACAACCATAGAAATATTTAGTGAAACACATCACAGCGTATATATTGTTGTGTGTGTGTGTGTGTGTGTGTGTGTGTGTGTGTTTGTGTGTGTGTGTGTGTGTGTAACTGTCTGTCTATATGTGCGTGTGCATATATCTGTATGCATAACTGCTTGCATATCTATATAAATGATTGAGCGAACGAACAAACAACGAATCGAATACACGTCCAACGAACTAGCCAATGATTGCCGAATGAACGGACAAACAAACAAAGGAACGAATGAATAAACTTCCGAATGAAATATCTATCACACACAAAAAAAGAAAAAGCAACCGTTAGACAAATAATGACGAATGAACGAACAAATGAACGAACGCACGCAGTAAGTATGCATTTATGTATGTTTAATGTATTCACAAATTAGCAGGTCTCTAAGAATTAAGACAGTAACGTGAAACATTTAGTGCATGCTTAAAGATATAAAAATAATAAGCAAATTCCAAGCTATAAATTAAAACAATGATACAGTTTTCTCCACTTTATGTTAACCTTTTATATAAATAAAAGTTTTCCATTCCTCTTAAACCCCTCAATCCTTACTGCAGACTTATTAATATTCATAGGCCGTTACGTCTTCAGGAAAAAAAAAGCCACCTTGTGTCAGAAATGATTACATAAGAAATGCTGAGCAAGTTTATGCTTCCTTGATTATCACGCTTTAAAACATGAAATGCCCCATTTAAGAAAGGGAAAGTAACTGCAGACGATGTCTGTTTAGCTACATAACTCTTCTGTTTGTAGCTGTCAGCTGCTGAAGTTACACATTTAATGTAAAAATGTTTCCTCTTGAAATAATTGCCACGCGGTTGATTCAAGTTGGGATATATTCTATATTTTAATAGTTAATATTTTGTATGTGAAGAGTGAAATGTAAGCGTGCAACGCGACATGTGTGTGATGGGCGAGGAGGTGGATGGAGGACATAAAATATTAGTGATTTATTGCAGTCGATCTTAAAATATTAGACCTCACAAGATGATTGCGGTTTTAAAGTTAATGTATACATACAATTATCGTAAAAATGTTATGTATCCATGATGAAAGTAGCACACTCAATCAAGTATTGGTGTTTAGTTCGCGCGAGCTCTGAACTTAAAGATTTAGTGTTTTTTCCCCTTATGTTTTCGAGACGATTACTCCTACCCTGTTCAACCTCAAAGAGAAGATATATTAGGGTCAATCACTGGCTCAAAGTAATAATCCTGTTAAAAGGGTATTAATTTGAAGATGATTGTTGTCTCAAGAAAGTAACGATTCTAGTTAAAGCGGTCGCGTTTGTTAGAACAGTTAGAAAATTAGGCTGAAAATGCCTTGAGTGGGGTTGGATGAGGTTTGATGCCTGCACTCACCGTTCGCTACGGGAGAATCACGTCTTTCTCCGTGCACGTCTGCCTTGAAATGTGATGGACCGAACACTTCACATCTACACACCAGGTTTGTGCTTCTATTCTTGTTTTCATTTATTTATTTGAAATAAGATCGGTGTAGAGACTTTCCTTCTAACTAGGTACAAAGACATCATTTTCCTTGGGGAATGTGTTGCGAGCACCCCTTGCCCTCTCCACGTTCAGTTAACAATGTGGTGTGCACGAACCAGCGCTGAAACTTCACATCTGTCGACAAACACACATTGGGATGTAACAAGGCTATAATTCTGTACTCAACACTAGCAATGGTTGGGGTTAAACCAGGCTGGTTATATTTCCTCCATCACCTTCACGTATCTCGTCGTTAAATGACATTAGCTCAATGCCCAGGTCTAATAGGTTGTAAATAGAGCAAGTACTGTCACTTAAACTAGCTGATGAGTTAAGATAACCATTGAACAAACCGTAGTTGGAGGTTGTCATGGCAAAGCCTGCAGCTTAATGCCTGTTGAATATGAAAGATTAGAGCTTTACAACAACATGGTAGTATCTGCTGTGGTACAACGTTTTTAACCGCCTATATGTAAATGTCACATTTATAAATATCTTTACTCTACTATGTGTGTGGATGTGTGTGCGTGTGTGTAAAGTTTGAGGTTCTCATGGCTAGGCCTGCAGCTAATGAAAGGCCATGTACATTTCTGAACAGAGCGCTCATGGTCGGAGCTGAGACGAATGACCGAACAAATAAAGAAATGAACGAATGAACAAACTTCCGAATGAAATATCCAAAATAGAAAAACAGGACTAGAAATGATAACGAATGAAAGAACAAATAAACTAATGTTTGCAGTATGTGTCTATGTATGTATGTATGTTTAATGTATACACACATTATCAGGTCTCTAAGACTTAAGACAGTAACGTGAAACATTTAGTGCATGGTTAAAGATATGCTTGCTTGCTTGTGTTCGTTGGCTTGAGCTCCAACGCGAAGTCCTGTATGTCGGATGAAGACATCCTGTTGTCCAACATCAGTGTGATGTCATACAGGACCTGAGATTTGCGTGAGTATCCGTTGTCCCATGTCTGGCTTATTGGTGTGCAGACTGGTGGTTCCTCGCCGTACAGGCAGACACTCTCCGACTTCGGAGGATTCAGCGATCCTATTGACTTCAGCCAGGACCCCGAAGGGACCTGTTGCCCAGGACGCTCGACGAGGACGCGTCAATAGGTCTTGGCCAGTATATAACCCGGCCCTGGTGCCTTGGAAACACCTCTGCGTCCCGTTTAAAGATATAAAATTAATAAGCAGATTCCACGTAATAAATTAACACAATGACATACAGTTATCTCCACTTTATGTTAACCTTTAATATAAATAACAGTTTTCCAGTCCTCTTACATCCCCTCTATCCTTACTGCAGACTGATAAATATTCATAGGCCGTTACGTCTTCAAGAATAAAAAGCCATCTCGTGTCAGAAATTATTACATGAACATTGTTGAGCAAGATTATACTTCCTTCATCATCACGCTTTAAAACATGAAATGCCCCATTTAAGAAAGGGAAAGTAACTGCAGACGATGTCTGTCTAGCTACACAACTCTTCTGTTTGTAGCTGTCAGCTGCTGAAGTTATACATTTAATGTAAAAATGTTTCCTGTTAAAATAATTGTCACTGGGTTGATTCGCGTTGAGGTGTATTCTCTACTTTAATAGTTAATATTGTAGTGTTAAGAGCGGAGTGTATGCTTGCAATGTAACATGTGGGTGATGGACGAAGAGGTGGACGGAGGACAGAAATTATTAGTGATTTGTTGCGGTCGATGTTAAATTAGGGACGTTCATTTAAAAACCCTTCCAATGGCTTTATTATAAACGGCATGAAAGAAACATTAACAGGTGTGGTAGAATTGAACACAGCACACATTTTCAATGAATTATACACCATGGGTTGGTTAGAAGATGTCGCCGTAGGCATTCAGGGAAGCATCTCATTGCTTAGATAGGCGGCGAATGCCGTCCGCAAAAAGGATTGTAGTTGCTCACTGAACGAACAATAGCCCTTCATGGTCACAAAATGCTCTCAGCATAACATTACCAGCGGAAACCTGTAACATGAATATTTTGGCTTTTGGTGATCCAGCATGCTTCCATTGCATGCTCTGTCTTTTGCTGCTCGGCTCAAAGTGGTGACACCATGATTCATCGCTTGCCACTATGCGGAAGAGAAATACACCACCCTCCACTCTGTTACGCAGCAAGTGGTTCAAACACCATCCCCTGCGTACCTCTTCTTGGTGATCGGTCGACATCCGTGGTACCGACTTTGGACACACCTTCCGATATTGCAGTATTTTATGAACGATCCGTTGAATTGTCCCAATTGAGACATAAAATTCTTTCGCTAGCGAACGTATTCTTCGACAACGGTTCATCTGTTCTGCTGCATCAATTTTGGCGATGATTTTTTTCTGTTGCAACAATATGCGCTTGACCTGGCCGTCGAAGATCTGTCGTGAACTGACGTCCTTTCCGAAACATTCGTGCCCATTCTGTCACTGTTGTTTTCGACACACATTTGTTACCGTACGCTGCCTGCATCCTTCGATGAATGTCCACTGGTCGACATACTTCAAATGAAAGAAACAGAATCACCACCCTTATATCTTCTTTGGACGGATGTTGGATCAACCCGGCCATTGTCTGAACGGTCAGAAACACAACCTGTGCATCATGGGACGATAAGCACGTGCTCTTTTATTCATTGGTCAGTACTGATCACATGACTATGACATGATCATATTCAACGTACGCAATTACACGTGGTACGGTAGGAACGGATTTCAAAGGAAAGGAACGCCCCTTATATATTAGATTGCACACGTTTATTGCGGTTTTACAATTAATATGTACATACAATTATCTTAAAGAGTTATATATCCATGGATGAAAGTAGCACACTCAATCGGGTATTGGCGTTTATTTCGCCTGAGCTCTGAACTTACAGCTTTGGAGTTGTTGTTTCCCCCCCACCCCCCCTTTTTTTTTTACCGATTCGATTACTGCTACCCCGTTCAACCTCAAAGAGATTTATATCAGTGTCCATCACTGGCTCAGATTATAATCCTTTTAACAGGATAGTAATGTGAAGATGATTGTTGTCCAAAGAAGGTAATGTTTGGAGTTAAAGCGGTCGCGTTTGTGTAACAGTTAGGAAGTAACGTTAACAATGCATTGAGTGGGGTTAGGCGAGGGGTCTATGCCAGCACTCACCGTTTGCTACGTGAGAAAACACACATTTCTTCTTGCATTCTGGCCTAGAAAAGTGATGGTCCGAACACCTCATATACCCACACCAGGTTTCTGCTTCTGTACTTGTCAGTTGTTTGTTTTGAATGAGATCGGCGTAGAAACTTCCCTTCTAACTTGGTACCAAGGTACCAGTTCCTTTGGGTAATGTGTTACTGAACTCTCCTTGTCCTCTCCAAGTTCAGGCAACAGGGATGCGCAAAACCAGCGCTTCAATTTCACAACTGTCGACAATGACATTCGGATATAGAAAGGCCATGATTCTGCACAACACTGGCATTGGCTGAGATTAGATCAGATTGGTCATGTTTCCCCCACCACCTTCTCGTATCTAATTGTCAACAGTCATCAACTCAATGCCCTTGTTTAGTAGATCGTAAAGTGTGCAAAGGACACCACTGAATTTGGCTGGAGAGCAACGAAAAAAAGTCTGCAAACGGTAGTTGGAGATTCTCATGGCCAAACGTGCATCATAATGCCTGCATAATGTGGAGGTCTAAAGCTTCACACCCACACGGTAATATTTGCTATGGTACAATGTTGTTACCTTGCATATGTAAATGACACGTTTATAAATATTTGTTCTCTTCTATGTGTCTGTATGTGTGTGTATAATTGCAGGTTCTCATGGCTAGGCCTGCAGCTTAATGCAAGACCGTTTGAACTTCTGGATACTTGCGCTCATGGTCGGAGATGAGACAACTGATAGGAGGTCACAAAATATACCAAGAGCGAGAGAGACACAGAGTGAGAGAGAGAGAGAGAGAGAGAGAGAGAGAGAGAGAGAGAGAGAGAGAGAAAGACAAAAGAGAGAGAGAGAGAGTTAAGAGAGAGACATTGAGACAGATAATACGGTAAATGATACCTAGTATTGCCATTAGGCGTAATGTGTATATGGTATATAAGTAAAGTAAATTCTCTTGTAAATACCTAGGGGCATTTATAACATCAGATGGCAGATGTACAACAGAGATTAAGAGCAGAAAGTGCAGGCAAAAGCCGCATTTCAGAAAATGAAGAGTATCTTATGCAATAAGTCACTATCAATGAATGTAAGAATGAGAGTGATGAAATGCTACATGGAACAAGTTTTGCTGTACGGCAGTAAATCTTGGAATTTAAATGAACAAATTAGGAAGAACTTGGAAGCAACCGAGATGTGGCTCTTGAGATGAATGTTGCGAATTCCTTGGACAGCCAGAGTAACTAACACCGATTGCCTGAAAGTTAGTTAGTTAGTTAGTTAGTTAGTCGACAGATCATCCTCGTTGCACATCGGACCATTCAGTCCATAAGTGCTCGGATCCCCTCCTCAGCAAATCCCGCAGCGTGTAGCGGCTAACGACGCCAGTTCTGTGTTGGTTTATCAATCTTCTTTGGCTTCCTGCGTAGTGTTCTTGTTTGGCCACCCCTCTTTTAATTTGCTGCTCTCGCAGTCTGGCCATTGTTGTAGATTCACAGTCATCACTTGGTTCTTGCAAAAGTCTCACTTCTCGTAGAGCATTCAGAATGTCAGCCTGGTCCATGGCGCGTCCGCCCTCAACAGTAGCCTCACCTGCGAGCTTGTCAGCCCGCTCATTTCCTTGTACTCCCGCATGCCCTGGCACGAAGATGAAACTAATCTTTGCCAGCCGAGACCGCTTCAGAGGCAGCAACCATTCTCTTCGGATCGACCCCTCCTCTATCCTCTTGATCATGTTCATTGAGTCGCTAAGGAAACAAGCCCTAGTGAATGTCTGTGTCTCGAGCCATGTTATTGCTTTACTTACTGCCATGACTTCCATGGTCAGGCTACTTGTGGTTTCAGTGAAAGCACCAGAGTCCTCCTTCACAATTCTCCCTCCGGCCCGAGCTGTAAAGGCCCATGAGCTTCTCACATGTCGGACGACCGACCCATCTGTGTAGATGACCGCGTCACTGTCTAGCGAATTCTCGAAAATCAACGCTTGTACTTCAGCCTCAACAGCAGCCGGATTTTCTTGTCTGCATTTTCTATCTAGTTGGATGCAAACTGAAAAGGATGTGCAGAAGTCTGTTGGCACTTGCACCCACTCCTCGCCAGGTTCTAAGTCCTCAAGTGAACACACCTGTTGAAGAATGTCCTCGGCTTGACCCATCCACGACCGTCCTCTTTTTAACCTGCTGCCCTTCACCTTCCTAATTTCACTATGCAGTGGATGCTGTGTGTTTGCGTTAATTCTGAGGTAGGCACGTGCCCTGCAAACTTGCATTCTCTCTTCAATGGTTGGAAAATCAAGAAGGTAGCGCATCGCCCTGCATGCTGTATCTCTTGTACATCCAAGAATAATGCGCATAGCTTCATTCTGTATCCTTTCCATCCTTTCTATCTGCTTATGGCTGACAGTCAGGATTGCCATTGCATACTCCAAAACAGACATGACCAGCCCCTCGTACAGAAGACATAGATGGCGCTGCTCACAGTTTGCTGCCGCCATCACCCGCATCGCTGCCAAACCCCGCTTGGCCTTTGTTATCACCTGGTCTATGTGCACATTATAAGCAAGGCTTCGATCAAACCGTATCCCCAGGTAATTCATTGCCTGCGTTCTTTCCACCGTCTCTGAACACAGCATTACAGTTGGTGTTGGATTGTTGACAATATGATTATTCAACGAGAACCAAGTCACTGTTGCCTTTGTTGGGTTGACCATTGCCCCAGCTTCATCACACCAAGTACTTATGCGATTGAGTTCGGTTTGTAGTTCCACAGCAACCTCCTCTCTATCCTTACCCTGACGATACACTAAAACATCATCGGCATATGACAATGTCCTGCCAGGTCCAGTGATCTGCTCACTGGTGATTCTCACTGTGTAGGCGTTGAACAGTACCGGAGATAATGGTGATCCCTGTGGTAGGCCAGGATATATTGTTGTTGGTTCCGAAGTCCAACTGCCACATCTAAAAACTACTTTCCGTTGGAAGAGAGCTGCAGCGATCCAACTAAGGAGGAATGGACTTACGTTTAGTTCAAGAAGCTGAAACATTAAAAAATCCAGTGGTACTCTGTTGTATGCGTCCTCAAGATCAATCGCTGCAGCAACGGTTTCAGTGCCTGAGTGGAAACCTTCATAGACATCGTGGGCAAAGACTGCTGCATTGGTCCAGGTTTCTCTTTTTGGACGGTACCCACCCAGGGTAGGTGGGAAAACACCTTGCCTCTCTAGTTGGCTTGATATTTTCCTGGCAATTACCTTCTCCAGCAGCTTGCCTATTGTATTCTGCATGGTTATAATTCGATATCCCTGAATTTTCTTGTGGTCTTTGTCAGGCTTCGGCAAGGGAATCAGATAGCTGTGTAACCATTCCTCCTTGATGCTAGCACTCCCTATACTGTTGTTGTACATGTCTGCTAGTTTCTCTAGCTCATTGTCGGTACACCTATTTATGTCGTCGTATCTTATGCCATCAGGACCTGGAGCACTGTTTTTTGATCGTCGAAGCACAGCCTTGATTTCTTGCACTGTCACTGTGTCTTCATCCGAAGTGTTCTGGGCCTTGCATCTGTCTGAGGTGACCTCCTTGGCCAGATTCCGGCCTCCCATGTCTGTCTGGTTGCTCTGCTCAAGGTAGCGTTCAAAGAGGGCTTTGCCCTTGTCCTCGTCAGTCCTCTGCCAGATGAGGTCAGCACCTTGGAAGTCAGAAATGCTCTTATTCTTGACTACACCACTCATGCTTTTATGTAGTCGCCAGAACAATTTCAGTGACTTGTCTGTGCTTACTCTTTGACACACCTCTGCCCATTTTTCGCTTTTAACCACCGTGACCAGTTTTTTGAAATAGCTTACTTTTGTGTGCATCTCTCTTTCTAAGTGCAAGCAGGGACTAGGATGACCAGCTCTGTTCTTCTTGGCATTTTGCCATCTCCTTACAGCACTACGCTTATCCACCCAAGCCTTCTCCACCTCGAAACTCCACCACGGTGGCTGCTCCCAGCTTTTTTTCCTTTTCTTCCTGCCCTGAAACGTTCTGCGCTTGTCACGTCTTATTTTACTCACCACATCTTGCCCTGTACTGTCATACTGGAACGTCTTTACCTTTAGCTTGTGCTGCCTGGTTCTGCCTTTCTCCACCAATATGCTGCATGGGTGGTGGTCGCTGCCATGGTGTCCTAGGACACCCCATCTACACACTGTAGTGAGTGAAGGTGAAACTAGCGCCAGATCAATAGCACTGTCCTCATCGCCTGGACGGCTTGCTGTCCTGGTGACACAGCCACTGTTGATACAAACCAGGTCGATGGTTTCCAGTGCAGTCTCGAGCTCCTCCCCTTGTGTATTGGAGGAAGTGTTTCCCCATGATCTGCCTTTAGCGTTGAAGTCACCACAGAAAATAACATTTCTCTCGTGGCCTAATATGCCACTTAAGCACTGCCACTTCTGGGCGTCCACACTCGCATTGCGGGCATAAACATTAACCAACACGAATGGTATACTGGAATGAACTCTCAACGCCTGTATTTGTATATCGTCACTGTTCCAACTGGACATGTCTAGCTCTGACGCCACCATGCTGTCGCGAACGAGAATCGCCGTTCCCAGATGTCGTCTGTTATAGAAACATTTGAAGCCGGCAATTCGGAGTAGCTGATCGCCCAGTCTCGTCTCCTGGAGTGCTACAATGTCGTTCCTGTAAACTATGGTTTCTAAAATAGAGCCCCGTTGTTTTACACTGGCACAGTTCCAATATAGAATACGGATGTTCCTGAGTCCTAGACGGTGACACTTGAGTCTAAAACGTCTCAAGCCACCGCGCTTACCTGGCTTCTTTTTCCCTGCGCGGCTACCACGCCGCTTCGGTATGTTGACTGCTGATCGTTCGGAAAACACACGTTGTTCCGCCATGTTGAAAAAACGTAAACACAGACTTTTGATTGAGAACCACACACGCTGCTGAAAATTCACTCAAGGATGGCTTCGCTCGATGCACGAACTCCGTAGCACCCGCGCAGATCTTGAGTAGAAACTCCTGGTTTTACATCCTGGCACACCAATTACACGCAAGAAATGAATAAATCCATCCCTTACGCGAAAAAGTTAACGAACACAAAATAACACGACCGTCCGTCGCCATCTTGAAACCGGAAGCCTGAAAGAAGCTAATGAAACTAGAATACTATATACAACAATGAGAAAGACACACACACCTTTTTTTGGGTCATGTGATGATAAGAGAGACATTGGAGAACATCGTGACAGCTGGAAAGATCGAGGGGAAGAGAGGCAGAGGCAGACGAAGAGAAATGATGCTGGATGGATTGAGACAGTGGCATGGAGGAATACCATGAGCAGAGTTGACCAAGAACATCACAGACCGAAATCTGTGGAGAGCCATGAACGCCTACGCCAGCTGGCATTGCACTTGCTGATGGAAGGCTCGTGTACACACATGATGGCTCATTAGACACATGGTGCGAGCCTTATATTCTATAGACCAATCGGCACTGGATGGTTGGTGTGGTCATTACCTGTCGGCACTCGATGGTTGGTGTGGTCAATACCAGTCGGCACTCGATGGTTGGTGGGGTCAACACCAGTCGGCACTCAATGGTTGGTGTGATCAATACCAGTCGGCACTGGATGGTTGGTGTGGTCAATACCAGTCGGCACTGGATGGTTGGTGTGGTCAATACCAGTCGGCACTGGATGGTTGGTGTGGTCAATACCAGTCGGCACTCGATGGTTGGTGTGGTCAATACCAGTCGGCACTCAATGGTTGGTGTGATCAATACCAGTCGGCACTGGATGGTTGGTGTGGTCAATACCAGTCGGCACTGGATGGTTGGTGTGGTCAATACCAGTCGGCACTGGATGGTTGGTGTGGTCAATACCAGTCGGCACTCGATGGTTGGTGTGGTCAATACCAGTCGGCACTCAATGGTTGGTGTGGTCAATCCAGTCGGCATTCGATGGTTGGTGTGGTCAATACCAGTCGGCACTCAATGGTTGGTGTGGTCAATACCAGTCGGCACTCAATGGTTGGTGTGATCAATATCAGTCGGCACTCGATAGTTGGTGTGGTCAATATCAGTCGGCACTCGATGGTTTGCGGGGTCAATATCAGTCGGCACTCGATGGTTGGTGTGGTCAATATCAGTCGGCGCTCGATGGTTGGTGTGATCAATATCAGTCGGCACTCGATGGTTGGTGGGGTCAATATCAGTCGGCACTCGATGGTTGGTGGGGTCAATACCAGTCGGCACTCGATGGTTGGTGTGATCAATACCAGTCGGCACTCGATGGTTGGCGGGGTCAATACCAGTCGGCACTCGATGGTTGGTGGGGTCAATACCAGTCGGCACTCGATGGTTGGTGTGATCAATATCAGTCGGCACTCGATGGTTGGTGGGGTCAATACCAGTCGGCTCTCGATGTTTGGTGTGGTCAATACCAGTCGGCACACGATGGTTGGTGTGGTCAATATCAGTCGGCACTCGATGGTTGGTGTGGTCAATATCAGTCGGCACTCGATGTTTGGTGTGGTCAATACCAGTCGGCACTCGATGGTTGGTGGGGTCAATACCAGTCGGCACTCGATGGTTGGCGGGGTCAATATCAGTCGGCACTCAATGGTTGGTGTGGTCAATACCAGTCGGCACTCGATGGTTGGTGTGGTCAATATCAGTCGGCACTCAATGGTTGGTGGGGTCAATATCCCGCCAGCCGTTTTTACTTCCCATGACATTTAATGATACCGCCTTAGGCGGGGGAGACCTGGAGGCCGAAAAATAAATTTCCCCGTATCGAAGCTGGATTCGAATTCATAGCTACCAGGCCGTGAGACTAACCCCCTAGTCACTGCGCCATCTGGTTTCCTAGAGATAACATTACTGCAGGTGAATACATAGCGAGTTGTGCTTTAAAATATCACCGCTTAGCAAAATATGTGAGGCCCACTTTCTGTTTTTCCCAACCCCCACCCCATGTCGTTGTGATGAACAGCCGTGAACCCGCCTTAAAAGAGGGTAATATTTCACTAGCGGGCAGCGCGGGCATATTGGCATTGGGCACCTGAAGGCTGGATGGGAAGTCTGTTTGGTTTAGGTAAGTGTTGTGTGGTCAAATTGTAAGCTGTGTGGATCAAACTATAACGTATCTGCTCCAAATTATAGATTGTGTGTCCTTCATTATAATCTTGTCAGTTATTGTTTTTTTTATTACAACGTGGTGTTAACAGATAGATAAACAGACAGATAGACAGTTAGATGATTAGATAGACAGAGCGAATAGTGGATCCTTTCATCTATCGATTAATACACCCATCCATCGATGGGTGTATTGGCTGATTGATCGTTCGAACGCACGAACAAAATTTATTTTCAAGGGGTTAAGAATTGGACATGCAAATCCGTCTAAGACAGACAGATAGACAGCCAGACAGGCAGGAACGACGTAGACAGTGAAATACATATACATCGTGTGATACATATGTAGTGAGAGAGTGAAAGGCTAAGAGTGAAAGTTAGCGGGAGAGGAAGCCAGAGAGAAACAAAGAGAGAAACAAAGAAATACAAATGTGACACGAAGACACAAGGTACAAGATAATCATTTCATTTAGCAGATGGATATTTCATTTTAGAAATAGATTTTATCGAAGGATCAAGAGTGAGTTGGTTCGGTCCTGTAAGAAGACTAAACACGACAGCAGCAATAATACGCACAATGTTCACATTTAAATTTTAGTGAACTATTCACATTAAAATTTTTGTGAAAATAGTTGGAGACAGTGGCATTCCAGTGATGGATTAGTGTGGCAGCAGTAGCGACGAGCACCACCTTTTAGGCAAGCCACACAATGATTTATGCTCTTAGTAGAACGTTGCGATCAACCCCAACTAGAAACATTCAGTAATTTTCCATTGCCTTCTGAAAGGAAGTCAACGTTGAATTCCAATTGACCGGTGTACGAAACGGTTCCTCTACCCCGCCATCAGCGCAAATATAAAGATAATGCTATCCAATTCTAGAGACGGGAACTCCTACACCCCATGACAATGCTGATTAGCAAGGAACACCACATTGTAAGCATTCATCCATTCGTTCATTCATTCAGTAGCATGTCCTTTTCAGAACCTCGCTCACATAACAACCTTCCGGAAAACATCTCGATCATAAGCAAGATGTCCCGCGTCCAACACAGCCGTCTGGAGATCATCCGCGACATCCTGCACCCATCTTCTCTTCGGCCTTCCTCTTCCTCTCTTATCAGGCATATACCCATCCACGACTGTTCTCTTCAAACTTTCATGACGTTTAAGTGACCAAAATATTTCAATTTTCTTTGCTTTTATCGTCTTTAGTAGCCAACCTTCTTCAGTATTCAGATCTTATCAAATGGATGCATTTGTTATTTTTAGTATCCAAGATATTCTTAGAACCCGTCTATAACATTTATATTCAAAGGCATGTATGCGCTGTTCAGCTTGTTTAGTAAGTGCCCAGGTCTCACAGGCGTATGTTGCAATGGAAAAACTGACTACACAACGTGTCTGACAAAGAATCTCTACTTATATAATTAAAGATGATGCTGCCTGAAGAAAAGACGTGACCTACTATGCCAATTTGCACGGAACATAATAATGATGAGTAGCAACGAACACCACCTTGTAGGCAGAACACACACGTGTCATGTCCAGGAATACTCGTACATGTAAAGACGAAGTTGGACTTTGCCGAGACAATGTTAGCATGGACTATGGCGAAGCTTCGAGAATTTTCATATTCTTGCTTCAAGCTTCTGTTCACTTTATTCCACCAATATCTGTTAGGAAAGTTCATGAACATGAAATCTATTCATAACCATAATCATGCGCCATACCGATAATTGAGGACGGCATGGTTCGCCATCTCACAACATAATCTGAGTCTTGGATAAATTTTGTGTCCTTAATCCGGTTATTCCATGCGGCTACGCGATCCATGTATTCATCTCTTTGTCTTCCCCTTGCTATCCTCGTATACTGTTGGTCAGTTGTCAATCATCATCCTCCTCATCATCACCATTTTCCACTGTTACCGTCAAGCGTCGTGAAGAGGAATAGGTGACGCTCCAGCGCCCGATCTGTAGCACAGGAAAGAGTCATTTCATGTGATTGTCAAATGTCTTTGATTTTGCCATCCCATTTCCATGTCAGCCGGCTTCGTGGCTTAGAGGTTATAATTTTTCTCCGTAATCTCGTATACTCTCGTCGGTTAACGTGATGACGGTAAGAATCAGCAGTGGTTCGAATCGCATTGGTGACTTGCGGGGTATGTGAGCCGGCCGATCAGAAAGCAATGGCAAACTACTGAGCGTAATCTTGCCAAGAAATCGACATACAGCTAAAAGATGCTGGTGTTGACAGCGATGTCCTGTAAAGGATATGCTAAAAAAAATTTCCATGTCGGCCGTCCTCTTGTATCAGATCTTCCTTGATGTAGCACCAGTGATGGTAGTTGATGATCTTCCGCCTGTCAATATATGTGGCACAAGGTGTTGAGCCCACTGTCCGTCTGATAAAAAAACTTCCTACTCGGTCTCGGATTGTTAAGTTGGCAGCTCTTTTCCAACATCTCATTTCACAGGTGTAGATTTTGCTTCAGCGTATTCCAATAATGTCCAAATTTGACATTGGTAGTTGTTTATCCTTTACAGGACGTTTGCAGTCAACACCAGCATTTCAAGTTTACGTTCAGTATTTTGCCATTACTTTCAATTTTATTTCACATTTATTCCTTCTCTTAACGTGCCCAAAACATTTTGATTCTGTAATTTTAATTACTAAGTAGTGAGTATACTAGAGGCATCGACGCGGACAAATGAGTGCCAACGAGGAAGATAAGGAAGACTATGACAAGAAACAGGAAATATGAAACTTGGAGAAACAAAAAATAACAATATATTTCACCCAGTCTTCATTTTGAGTTTAAATTTGAAAGATTCCGGTGATATTATTCCACGTGTTTGTCACCATCTGGCGCGGTGATATCATGTCAGGTGTTTGTCACCATATGCTGTTGATAACACATCAAGTGTTTGTCACCATATGCTGTTGATAACACATCAAGTGTTTGTCACCATCTGTCGGTGATATCACACCAAGTGTTTGTCACCATCTGCCGGTGATAACACACCAAGTGTTTGACACCATATGCTGTTGATAACACATCAAGTGTTTGTCATCATCTGTCGGTGATATCACACCAAGTGTTTGTCACCATCTGCCGGTGATAACACATCAAGTGTTTGTCACCATATGCTGTTGATAACACACCAAGTGTTTGTCACCATCTGCCGGTGATAACACACCAAGTGTTTGACACCATATGCTGTTGATAACACACCAAGTGTTTGTCACCATCTGCCGGTGATAACACACCAAGTGTTTGACACCATATGCTGTTGATAACACACCAAGTGTTTGTCGCCATCTGCCGGTGATATCAAACCAAGTGTTTAGCACCATCTGCCGGTTCAAATGAAATGACTCTCCATTAATCCTCTCCATCTAATGTGACGCTGACATTAATAACAGATAGTTCACAAAGAAGAATTAAGAAAATGTGTGATTTTAATGATGTTAGCAAAATACAATGTTGCATGTCATGTTACGTTTACTTTTGCAGGCTGCCAGAACGCTGGTAGGATGGCAGTGTTAGTGTCGGCTTTGTTGTTCTGTGGTATGTATGCATATTTATTATTAAATTGGTATCGCCTTCTTAACAACCAGATTATCTATTTGTAAGCTGTCTATGCAACCTATCTACCTCACTCCCAAATGACTTACCTATGTCTGTTTGTGTCCGTCCGCCCATCCGTTCGTCTGTTCACATACCCGCCTGTCTGTGTGACTCTGTTTATTTATTTCTCTGTCTCTCTGTCTGCCCGCATGTTTGCCTGTCTATCTATCAATTTATCTTTCAGCCTGCCTGCCGGTGAGTTGTTTGGCCAAAAGGGCTATGGTCTGTATATTTGTCTCTTCCCTCCTTGACTGTGTTCCTCTTTGTTCAGAATATATTTTCATTTTCACCATTTCTGTTGACAACAGTTTACTACATAAATAGTGAACATATAAGCGGACATCATGCAATATTGCCTTACTTCCCTTAGCACCTCATGGAACTCGATGTTTCACCAGCTATTCTGACAGCCTCTTCTTGTTTGTAACACACTGTTTTCAATGAGTTGAATAAAATGAACTGGAAACCTATATTTGTAAAAGCTGGTTGTCATATTGAAGATGTAGGTACCTATGCCTCGTAGCTAAGCAATGTCTTAAATCTGCTTGCACGTTTTGTAATTAACATGATAACTTACTTTGTATCCTCTTTACTATGATTCGCAAGCGTATGTTTATATCATGGATTATTGTATGGATTACGGTATTTGATGGCTAGCTTATAATTCCTTTGTTTAGGAGAGAAATGCAGATTTGTCTCCTCCATTGTTTTGGAGTGAAATGTAGATTTGTCCCCTCCCTTCTTCGGGAGAGAAAAGCAGATTTGTCGCCTCCATTCTTTAGAAGAGAAATGTAGATTTGTGTCCCCCATTCTTTGGGAGAGAAATGTAGATTTGTCTCCTCAATTCTTTCGCTCAAACAGAACTGTTGCAGATCTTCACACATTGTACACGAGAAACGTGAACCCCGTTAAACGTCCTCCTGCACGGATTATTTCCCCTTGTATATGATCACAGCCTGGGTGACTTCCCTGTCTTCAGTCTTGTTATTGCTGTTGGCACTTCCTCTAGCAAAGGCTCCTTATTCTCTCTCTTCACATTTAACTACATTGTCTGGGATCTTTGTTATTTCTTCATACAATTCACCAGTGCCATATCCATCGTTTTAATAGATAATTTTCTCCGTTTTATGCGGCTCTTCAACTCCCAATGGAGAACACCTCCTCGCTCCCTCTTCTTCTACAAACACGCTAGGCAGTTGGTAGACTAGTTCATGACTTGCTGGAGTTTGCAGCTTTCCTACGAGATGAGGTTGCCAATCTTACGACATATTCGGCTCGTATGACATGCAAAGTAAGTTTCAGTAGTACTATTATTTACTTTCCAATTGGGCCTTGGTATCATTCTTGCAAGAATACATTCGTAACTCTTTGAAAGTATTGCCATGCATATAATTTATTATCTGAATATTGGAGATAAATGGTTTACAAACATCATGATGCTCTCGGAAACTGAAATACATGGCCGTTTTAGATAGTTTGAAGAAGACAGTTATCAAATCATAATTCCTGGAATAAGATACAGGGGTCGAGCCGAAGGAAGATGGACACAGGGCATTAAAGACACTTTGGTCATGAACATGATCGAAGCAGGAGAACTAGAAAAGGATCGAGACACTTTCCAGCTTCTGGCGGAGGTGAGGAGTTGCGCGATTGGGAGGGCACAAACCTTATCCTGGTGCGAGGAAATGCAATCTAAAGATTATATGTCATGGCAATGGAGACTCGACCTTGGTCAGCAACTGGTCTAGTATCGAAGCTCCAACAGGCGGACAGTTAGAGCATTGCTTTGCTGATCCAACAGCTTGTCTTGTTTCATTAACGGTGCTAGCTTTTCTCTTGAGTAAATTAGGCAGGCCGAGAGAAGGATCGTGCTGCGTGAGAAAATAATGGTCGCTAGAATTCAGCCTAAGCTTTGTGCTATGGAGAGGCACAACTCCATCTCTTTTCTTACCGGCAAGGATTGCAGTTAGTATGTCATTTTAGAAGCAAAATATTAGCAAACTGTTGTCTGCCCAGACGGCAATGTGCCAGTGTACACACACACACACACACACACACACACACACACACACAAACACACACACACACACACACGCGCGCACGCGCACGCGCACACGCACACCCACACACACACACTCCATGTTGATTTTGTTTTTCATGTCTTTCAGCTCTGATGACAGTGGCAGCGGGAAGTATGTACTGTTTTATTTGCTTTCTAACATGTATTATTGTTATGATTTTTGTCAAATCACGACATAAATACCCTAAGATATCCCGTCGACATATTATTATTATCGGTCTTAAATGTAGTCTGCAAACCATTGTGGACACAGTGCTGGAGAGAGCAAGCGTATAGTTATAATCATTAAGAAAGTTACAACGCACTGTCATGAGACTGACCACCTATTCCTTCCTGCACTCCGGCATACAAAAGACGATGGTCCTACCGCTTCAAATACCCACATGAAGTTCCCGTTACGGGATTTACCATGGTTGTGGTGAATGAGATGGGGAAGATGTTGTAAGATGGGTAGTAAAACTGAGTGAATAGTAGTTGCCAAGAAAGCGAACATTCCAGTTTATCTTATATGTATAGTTACGCTAGATGCATGCTCCGTTACAGAAAGTTGTAGTCAAGCCCATAATTTGTTAGATCTGTGTGATTTTCTTGGCAGTTTTACTCACTTACCATGGTTTTGGCAAATGAGATAGGGAAGCATGGATTAACACTAACAAGTTGGTAAAACTGAATTAATGAATTACTAGATGAGATGAGTTGAATTGAATTGATCTTTATTTTCAAAGGGTAACAAATTGGGCGCGTCGGCCCGTCTTACATTCGCGCACTTCCAATCACTCATCATTCGTTCATCAACTTTGCATGATGCATTCACACAGTGAAAAAAAAAAAAACATTGTCAAATGAATGTTGCAAGCATAAACAATGCATATTCTTATGTTATATGACGCATCCCCCCTCCCACACACACATCCCGCACCAACACACACACACACACATCCCTCACCTACTCACACATCACCCACCCATACCCACACATCCCCACCCACCACCCCCCCACTCACCACACACCCCCCACTCATCCCTCCACCCACTCACAGATCCCGCCACCAACCCAGACATCCCTAACCAACCCACACGCATCTTTCCACCCACTCACACATACCCCAATACACCCAATCTCACCCACACACACACATGTTCCACACACCCACATACGCTCCAACCTCACGCACACATACCCCTCACACACGCACTTGCCGCACCAACACACACATATCCCTCACCCACTCACATCAACCACACATCTTTCCATCCACACACACATTCCCCACCAATACACACATCCCCCACACACACACATCCCCCCACACACATCCCCCACCTACTAACACCCACATATCCCCCACCCGCGAACAACAATGAGATGAGAACTAGGCTCTCAGGTCGAACTACTTTAAATGGGCACCGAGTACTATCATGGGGAGTAAATCTGACTTAAGTGTTACTGTCCATATCACCCACGGAGTTGCGATTAGTCTATACACTATATGGGCTTAGCACCATATGCCCCGTGCGCCTTGAAGCGTACAAGAGCCGTTTACTCTACTTCATACACAGAAAGTTCGCTTGTCAAGAATGCTAGAAGAAAGAAACGTAAATCAACCAGAAAAGGGACGCAGAAGACAGGAAACAATTAAACAAACCGTGTCCAGTTTTACTTGAAGCCAAGGAACACGAAATAGCAAAGCAGAAGCTTGTCCTTATGGCGGAAGCGTGTCAGGAAACATAGCGATAAATCATCTTGAAAATCCTCGCAGCACGAACGGATCCGGCAACATTTATACCTGTGTGTTTCCTCGCCGTGGTTATCTCGCTTGGATGTAGTAAAAACTAGGGAATATTACCATGGTAATGTGGTAGAGTCGCCTCCCTGCGAAGGACGTTGTTCGTAATCTCGTATACTCTCGTACCAAACACAGCTGCGCGAGATTCGGCAGCATATCGCATCGCGTTGGATACTTACGGGGGTATGTGAGCCGGTCGTTTAGAAAGCGATGGCAAATTACTGAACGTAACACTTGCCAAGACATCAATAGCTGCTGAAAAATTCTGGTTTTGACTGCAATGTCATCTAAAACATATACGAAAAAAAAAAAAATATGGGAGAACTCTGTGTCGAAGAGATTACGGGCGTAATTCGTAACCCGCGTACAGCGTTCGAAACACACCTGCGGGCGATTTGGAAGCAAACCACATAGTGGTGGTTTACCATACAAAGGTATGAATGCCGTTCGTTCGGAAAGCAATGACAAATTACTGAACGTAAACTTGCCCAAGTGTCACAAACAGCCAACAAATGCCTGGTGTGACTGCAACGTAATGTAAAGGATTTGCAACTTGTTTTAGTGTGGGAAACATTTTTAATCCAGCATACCACGATCGAAACACAGCTACGAGCGATTTGGCAGCAGACCGACTTGCGTCCATCTTGCGTAGGTTTCCATACAATGGTATGAGTGAGAAATTGAGAGGTAAAGAGCGCTCTAGCTGTTAAACGTCTGCTGCGCTGATGGTGGTGCAGTGGGATGAACCCCGTACACCGGTCAGTTAGACTCATACGTTGATTTCTCGTTCAGAAAGCAATGGCAAATTACTAAAAGTAAAACTGAGTAGAAAATCAAAATGGGGTTGATTGCAGCGTCTTGCAAAGGGCATGGATGTAAATAAAATGTGGGAGACAACTGGCTCTGTGGCTTTGGGGATAATGAGGCTCGACGTTTCATAATTCCTCGCCATACCATGGTCAGACATCTGCTGCTGACGATTTGGAAGCACACCACTTTGCGTTGATTTCGATGGTATACACAGATGCGCTATTCACATTGCACAGATGATTCATTCAGGTTCCACATTTGCTCTATTCACATTGCAAAGATGCCACATTCGCATTGCACAGATGCTTTATTAACAGATTCTACATTCACATTGCAAGGGTGCCTTATTTAGATTGCACAAATGACCGATTCACGTTGCACGCCATATTTATGTTTCACATTTAACATGTTCACATTGCACATGTGCCCTATTGACATTGCCCATATGCCCTATTCCCATTAAACAGGTGTCCTATTCACACTACATATATGCCATATTCACATTGCATGGATTCCCTATTCACATTGCACAGATTCTATATTTACATTGCGCATATGCATATTCACATAACACAGATTCCCTATTCACATTACACAGATGCCCTATTTACATTACACAGATGCCTTATTCACATTGCACATATGCTCTATTCACATTGCATAGATGATCTATTCACAATGCACAGATGCTGTATTCACATTACACACATGCCTTATTAATATTATATAAATGTCTAATTCACCTTTTCAGAAATATCTTTTTCACTTTACACAAATGCATTTAACATGAGACAATTGATAAATGTAATGTAATAAAATGAAGAGTTTAATACACTATTTGTAAACCAGGAAAAGACCTTCGACAGAGTAGGCAGAAACATTAGTTTGGACATTCTCAATAGCTATAGAATAAAGTTAGTTTATCGCATGCCCTTTACATGACGTCCCATTCAACCCCATCATTTTGTGGCTCTTTGTGATTTAATTGGAAAGTTAACATTCAGTAGTTTGCTATTGCTCTCTAAACGTCCGATACTCATACTATTGTATAAAACCAGCGCAAGGCCGTCTGTTTCCGAATCGTTTGCAGCTGTGGTTTGAACGCTATATGTAGGATTGCGAATGTTGTTCGTATCCTTTCTGCCACAGAGCCGGCGATAGAATAAAGGGACCCCTATTATCCAACGTCAGAGCATTCTATATAATGTATTCGTAAGTGGTATTATGGCATGTGCTCACAGACACATTAAAAACAATACTGGGCGTACGCAAGGGCAGTGTTTTCTCATTTCTACATATCAATGTATACATGGACAAAGTAATGGAATTGCACAACCTGCAAAGGAAGATATCATCCTTATCATCATCTTCTTCAATTTCTGCCGTCAAGCGACGTGGGGAGGAATAGTTGACGATCAAAGCTCGATGGCTGGCACTGGATAGTGTCATCTGTATGAATGTACAATCATACATACATTCAGCTTACGATATAGCATTACATAACTCACTCACCCAGCCACATAAAGCAGATAACCAGAGATTAATATATGATGGTAAAATACAGCTTACACATGATAGGGCATATACTGAGAAAACATGGGATTTCTATAACTAGAAAGATCTTTGTCTGGAATCTACAGGGCACACAGAAGATAGAAGGAGAAGATAGAAGGAGATGATGGAAAGAGAGGAAGCAAGGAGAAGAAGGAAGGAGAAGATGGAAGAAGAAGATAGATGGAGAAGCTAGAAGGAGCAGATAGAAGGAGAATATAGAGGGAGATGATGAAAGGAGAAGAAGGAAAGAGTGGAAGTAAGGAGAAGAAGGACGGACAAGATGGAAGGAGAATATAGAAGGAGAAGAAGGTAAGTGAAGAAAGAAGGAGAAGCTGAAACGAGAAGATAGAAGGAGAAGATGGAAGGAGAAGACAGATAATGAAGATAGAAGGAGAAGATGCAAGGAGAAGAAGAAAAGAGTGAAAGCAAGGAGAAGAAAAAAGGAAAGGATGGAAGGAGAAGATGGAAGGGGAAGGAAAGAGAAGACAGAAGGAGAAGTAAAATGATAAGAAGGAAAGATAAGAAGCAAAGAGAAGAAGGAATGATAATATAGAATGAGAACATAGAAGGCGAAGATGGAAGGAGAAGAAGGAAAGAGAGCTAGCAAGGAGTAGAAAGAAGGAAAAGATGGAAGAAGAAGATGAAAAGAGTAAATCGGAGGAGAAAGAAAGAGAAGATGGAAATAGAAGTGGAATGACAACAAAGAAAGAGAAGAATCAAAGAGAAAAAGGAATGAGAAGATGGAAGAAAAATATAGAAGAAGATGGGAGGAGAAGAAAAGAGAAAATAGAAAGAGAGGAAGGAAT
The DNA here is from genome assembly GCA_014155875.1 of Cepaea nemoralis. Classification (NCBI taxonomy): domain Eukaryota; kingdom Metazoa; phylum Mollusca; class Gastropoda; order Stylommatophora; family Helicidae; genus Cepaea; species Cepaea nemoralis. The sequence continues at coordinate 21,069 of JACEFZ010021952.1, read as the reverse complement.
GAAAAGAGGGAAGGAGATAAAGCAAGGAGAAGGAGGAAATAGAAGGAAGTAGAAGAAGGAAGGCGAAGATGAAAGGAGAAGATGGTACGTGAGGATGGAATGAGACGATGGATGGAGAAGGAGATACTTATTATCGTATAGCTAACCTTATGTGGCTGATGTTAAAGGAACTACTTGTATTTATCAGTCAAATATGTAGAAAACGGCTAAAGCAGAGTGGTTACAAATAATAACTAAATGGAAGTACCGTAATCAGGTGAGCTGAAAATGGTTCAAAATGGTGAGGTGAACAAAGTGAACCGTACCAGCGTTTGGTGAGTCGCATGGTACATGATGAGTTAATTGTCGAATAGCATCACCTTAAAGTAATTTGTTTGTTTAGTTACAGGCGCGCCAGGTTCTCAGAGGTTTCAGGCAGCAACATTCCTGGACACACTGGGCAAGTCGTTTGGTAAGTGACTTGTTGTTGTTGTTATCGCTGTTGTTGTTGTTGTTTTTCTTCCTCTTGTACTTTTTCTTCCTCTACTACTACTACTACTACTACTACTACTACTACTACTACTACTACTACTACTACTACTACTACTACTACTACTACTACTACTACTACTACTACTACTACTAATGCCACTACTACTACTTCCTCTACTTCTTATCGTTCTCCTTTCTTGTCCTCCCACTTCTTCTTCACTGTTATCCTCTTCCTCCACTTCATCGTCCTCCTCTATGTCCATTTCTGTAATTCATATTATTATTATTGTTATTATTATTATTGTTACTCACACCATTTACTTTTCCTACTTCAGATCCAAAAGTTGCCTATGTTGACCTGCTTGCTGAATTAACTCTCAGGATGAATATAGGTGAGCAATGTTTGAATGTGTACAAGCAGGTTCTGAATGATCGTTATTCAAATAGAACAACGCATGTAAATACCTAGCACTTAAAATACTACCGCAGATGTTATTGTAGAGGGTCAGAATGGATGAAAATTCTTATAATATAGATTAATACTTGGCCGTGTGTCTCGGGGACCCAGAAAGGAAACTAAAAATAATAACACTATAATCTATCTTGTATGATGTAAACGATCTTTCAGATTGTCACGAGATGTTCAAGTTTTTGTCTTCTCATATTTTTTTTTAATGTTGCATATCCCTTGCAGGACGTTGCAGTCAACACCAGCATTTTCAGCTCCTGTTGATGTTCTAGGCAAGTTTTTACGTTCAGTAGTTTGCCATTGTTTTCTGAACGACCGACTCCATACCAGCACGTTATAACACAACGCGACACGGTTTGCTGCACAAATCGGTCGCGGCTGAGATTCGAACGCCTGGTTACCCGGCTCACGAACCGCATTCGCAAGCCTTTGGCCACGGAGTAGGATGTCTTCTCATAATGTGGCAAAAAAAAAAAAAATAATAAATAAAATTAAAAAAATAAATAAAATTGATGACTGCTTCTTTCGGATGTTTGTGATAAGTAAATGTCCAGATTGGTCATTTTGAATTGAAAACAATTAGGTATATTTAGCTCCTGCTTTTTCTTTTGGTCATTTTGGCTGTCCAATTACTCTTCAGTATTTTTCTAAACCTACATCTCTGAGGCTTTCAGGGATTTTTTCACATGTTTACTAATTGTCCAATACTAAATGTTTACTAATTGAGGAGCGGTTGGCCTAGTGGCTAGAACGCCAGATTCTCCTTCGGGAGACCCGGGTTCGAATCCTCGGTAAGACGTGGAGTTATGTTTCTGTCGGGGGCAAAAAGAAAACTCTAACCTGCACAGTTTGCGGCGACTGCACAAGTCAGGAGGCCTTAATTTCCCAGGCTCAAGGACCCCCCCCCCCCTCCCCCGTGCCATACACCGCATTGTACTATATTGTCAGTAATTGACAGATTATGACTAATTGTCCAGGATTCGCAGCCGTATGTTAAAATTGGTTCCATGTAATATGCAAGAACTCTTTCTTTTTCTGTCAAGGTCAATGACTTATTTCACAAAACGTTCTTCATTTGATAGAATGCAGTTTTTACAAACTGTTTACCACAAATACTCGTATCTAGCACTAAAATCAATGACACAACCAAAGCATGCAGTACGAGAATGAGAGCTGGTAAAACACAAATGACAAAGTAAATTAAAACTAGCCTTACACTTTGAATATTGAAGTCATGTGTCACACAGTACTTCCGAATGGACACACGGAGAACGACTAATACAAATACAAAGATGCATTAACTACAAAGATGCATTAACATGTGCTAGCGCAGAATTTAAGGATTAGCATGTAAACAATATAAAATGACTCAAAGTAGTGCAGCTTTACATAACAGAATTACGACACATACAGGACGTTGCAACGATTAGTCTTCATCAGCAAACAAACACATTCACAAAACACAACATGTAGTCACGGAGATCTCCTGTAACTACATTAAGACGTGACGACAGGACCAGAAGAATAAAAAGATGAAAAAATGAAAGCAATGAAGAGAAAGTGGAAGTAGGAAAAAATGTTCCTACTTACCTCAGAATTCCGAGCTGTGTATAACCTATACTGGTCTCAATATGCCATGTGGCCAAATCGTCCAGATACTATTTCTTTGCCTCCCCCTTGCTCTTTATTCATTCAGTTTGCCAGTTGTAATAGTTTTCAAGTGTATTTCTCCGAGCCCAAAAATCGTCGATGTCTACTTCCTATTTACCTTATCAATTTGTGGTTTTTATTTGTTTCGTGTAGAACATTCGATTTCTTTTCCTTTGTGATTATAACTGCCAAACAAATACACATCATATTTACTGGCATCAAGGGAATGACCGTTAAACAAACGCATAAGGTTCTAGTACTGGGCCAGCGATTCCAAATGATCCTCTACTTGAAGCTGAAATAAGATATATGATAACAAAAGCAGACTGCATCCTGATAGTAGCATGTACGTTCGATATCAAGTAACGTTAATAATAATGAGCTGTGGAAAGAAGAATCACTGTGTAATTGTAGCCCGTAGTACTATACGAGACTAAAGCATGCATTCTTAGCACAATTATTAGAAGAATTAAAAATAAAAACAGCGGAGATCTTGTCGCAGGATGCAAAGAGAGGGTTTGACAGAAAATGGATTGAAAAATCAAACACTTAAAGACGCTGAAGAAAATAAAGAGATGAAATGGGTTGAACTACAGTAAAGTTGTATGAAGAAAACAAAAATGTTTGCATATCCTTTACAAGGCATCGCTGCCATCATCAGCATCTTTCAGCTGATTGTTGATTTCATGGCAAGATTACGCTCAGTAGTTTTCCATTGCTTTCTGAGCGGCCGGCTCACATACCCCGTAAGTTGCCGACGCGATTCGAACCACTGCTGATTCTCACCGTTGTCACGTTACTTACGAGAGTATACGAGATTACGGAGAAACGTCGCTAACCTCTAGGCCAGAAAGCCGGCAAAGCTGTAGAAACGCAATGATTTAATCAATAAATACAGAAAGTGGACTTTGTCAGCTGTACAAGAATACAACTGAAAGAGCGGATATTGCTGCTAGAAAGCCTTAGTCAGCACACAGGAAACAACAATACGCTGATACAACTATATGTTTATGAAGTATGTTAAAATTGCTTAATTTGAATGACCAAAATGAAGAACGGGTGAGGGGCAGATGAAAGAGAGAGGGGGTGGGGAAGAGGTAGGATAGAGAGGGAGGAAGAGAGGAAGAGAAAGTTAGGAAGGGGAGAGAGAAGGGGGAGAGGACATAAAGAAAGACAGAATAAAAATCAACAGGAAGAAAGACAGAAACAAAAGAAAGAAAGAAAGAAAGAAAGAAAGAAAGAAAGAAAGAAAGAAAGAAAGAAAGAAAGAAAGAATAATTGCAAGTAACAAATAATCGCATGAACCCTATGCGAGAAAGCGATCTATAAGTACATGGATTGCACATTTCCATCCTTCAAACTTCACAGATGTCAATGCCACGTCTGCTACTAACTCCTTGGCCTCACTGATTGGATCCAAAAGAGCCGGTGCTGGAAGTAACAAACGTAAGACATATTAACTCAAGTTAGTTAGTTTTACAGGGCTTTGCAATCAATCACATCACTTTTTTGTTGTTGTTTGTGATTTACTTGGTAAGTTTACAGTCAGCAGTTTGGTATTGCTTTCTGAACGAACGATGCTCATACAGTTGTTAAAGATCAATATAAGAGGTCTGCTTCCAAATCGCTCCTCAGCTGATTTCCAACGCTATGTGGAGGATTGCGAAATGCGCTCTCTTCACCTTTGTTAAAGACATTAACATTAAGAAAATAAAGAACCCGTTTTCCACACCTTTAGACGATATGATAAGACAAGTCAAGAAGAAAACTCTAACCTGCAAGCTTCGCGGCGACTGCACTAGCCAAGCGGCCTTAATTCTTCAGGCTCAAAGACCCCCTCCCCCCCTTCCCCCCTCCTCCTCCAACCTACCATACACCGCAAGGTACTATATTGGCAATAAATGACAATGACAGATAAGACAAGTCAGTTGCAGGTTATCGCAATCAACCCTAGCATATATTGGCTAATTGTTATTTACTAAGCAATTTATTTCATTATAGGGTAGGAGCGACTGGCCGAGTGGCTAGATTTCCGATTCTCCTTCGGGAGACCCAGGTTTGAATCCTCGGTAAGGTGTGGTCTTGCTGTCCTACCCCGCAAGATACTATAGGCAGTAGATGAGAGTTTTGACAACTTGCAACTGTTTTCTTTATACCATCCGAAACATTGCAGAACAGTCTGCTTCCAAATCGCGAGCGTCTCATTTAGAACGCTGGACTCATTATTTCAGGAAGTTATGAAACTGCGCGTCTCACCATCCCCTAGGTCACGGCGACGGTTGGTATAGGTCATTATCATCAAGTGCCGTGCCAACTGGCGTAGCGTTCATGACTCTCCACAAATCTCGGTCTTTGGTTTTCTGGATTAACTCTGCCGTTGATATTCCTCCATGCCACCGTCGCAATCCATTCAGCATCATTTCTCGTGGTTTGCCTCTGCCCCTGCCTCTCTTCCCCTCGATCTTTCTAGTTGTCACGATGTTCTCCAGCGCCTCTCTTCTCATCACATGACCAAAAAAAGCTGGTTGTCTCTTTCTTATTGTTGTATATAGTGTTCTAGTTTCGTTAGCCTCTTTAAGGCATTCGTTGTTAGTTACTTTGGCAGTGCAAGGTATAGGTTGGTATGGGTACTGACCCTATATTTATACAGACTATTTGACAGTGCAGGGGCAATTATCTAGCTGTCGTCGTCACTTCCCAAAACATATCCTGGTGCTAATTTCATACTAGCTCGACTTGAGAGGCCAGGTCAATTTAAAACATCAGCCTTGATGAAAATTCGAACAAATAAGTACCTGACAGGCAGGCAGGCAGGCCATCTGGCTACGACATTGTCTGCTCCCAAAGTAAATGCTGCTTAAATGTGTGGTGAAGAGAGTTAATCAGTCTTCAGGCATCACCGTGCAGTCGACGATTCATAAAACACCGAGCTCGGCAATTTCTGGAATGCTGCTTAATAGCCATCATAAAATTAACAAAGAATTGGTGTTTCGCATATTGTATTAGACGAACAATAAACAATCGCACAAATACATCGAGGCATTAGCAATTTGGCGGCTCCATGCAATTTTATGGAAATAGACTGATTTCATTTGGAATTTCCGATTATCGTGGGAGTTAACGGATTCTCCACACACGAGCAATATCAGTGACTATTTTAGCCAACGTCTAATTCAATGATTAACTTCATATTATATGTAATTCTATAGAATGCACCTGACGAGATGCAGCGAAATATGTCAAGCAATAAATCTTGCAGCATATTGTGTTTGTGGCTTCTGAGATTAAATGTCCTGCTTAGCTTGAAACTGGAATGATTAACTATTTCCCCTGTTTTGCTAAATATACTCAGTTGCATAAGCATCGCTAATGGGCGGGGTTCTAGTCGGGTCAGTTTACAAAGTCTCGGTGACGCGGTAAGAAATGTCTGGGGCAATTTAGCGCATTGTTTCTGTGGAAATGTGTTATATTTAGAAATTGTTACAACAACAAGAATTATAAGTTGACCTTACATGCATTAAACCTTAGGGTAGGGAAAGGTGAAGGCCTTTTTTGCTCACCTTGAGGTGTAATGGTTATATCATCATCATCAAAATCATCATCATCATCATCATCATCATCATCATCATCATCATCATCATCATCATCATCATCATCATCATGATTGGGACGCAGAGGTGTTTCCAAGGCACCAGGGTCAGGTTCTATACTGGCCAAGACCTACTAGAACGTCCCAGTCGTGCTTCCTGGGCAACAGGTCGCTGTAGTAGGATCACTGAATCTTCCAAGTCGGAGAGTATCTGCCTGCACGGCGAGGAACCACCAGTCTGCACATCAATAAACCAGACATGGGACAACGGATACTCACGCAAACCTCAGTCCGGTATGACATCACACTGATGCTGGACAACAGGATGCCTTCATCCGACATACAGAACATCATGCTGAAGTTTACACCCAGCGAACGCAAGCAAGCAAGCATCATCATCATCATCATCATCATCATCATCATCATCATCATCATCATCATCATCATCATCATCATCATCACCACCACCATCATCATCATCATCATCATCATCATCATCATCATCATCATCATCATCATGCATCTTGCCAGCTGGTGTTGGTGTTCATGTCTTTCCATGGATCTCGATCCTCAGTGTTCTGGATCAACTCCGCTAATGATATTCCTCCGTGCCATCGTCTGAGTCCACCCAGCATCATTTCTCTTGCCTCTGCCTCTTTTAATATCGATCTTCCCAGGGTATATGACGCTAGCCCTATATTTGTATAGAATGGTCCGAGAGTAGTTGATGAGCGATGTGACCGTTATCACATCGGCCGCCTTTACTTCCGAAACATATCCTGGTACTAAGTTTAAGCTAGGTCAATGTGAAATTTAAAACAAAAAAATAATAAAGTACCTGATTAAGGACAGTACAGAAATTAATGGCAAACTACTGAACGTAAACTTGCCAAGAAACCATAAACTGCTCAAAATGCTGAGCTTGAGTGCGACGTCCTGTAAAGGATATGCAAACAAACTTTGTTTTAAATGATGATGTTTGAATGAACACAAGTAGCCCTTTCCAACAATTATGTGCCATGCCGATAAGAGTGAGCGGTCATGTTCTGCCATCTCACTCTATCACCAGAGTCGTGGATCAGCTCCGTTTTTCTGTCTCGACCATATCATGTGGCCAAGCCATCCAGGTATTTAATTCTTGGTCTTCCCCTTGGTCTGTGGTCCCTTCGATCTTGCCAGTTGTCACCAAGTTCTCCATTTAATTTCTTCTCATAACATGCCCAAAACATTTTGACTGTATACATCTAATGTCTCTAATCAGTTTACTATCTTCATTTATTTCTTGAAGTACTTGCTCATTGGGTTTTCTATCCGTCCATGGTATTCTTTGCATTTTCTTCAGAAACCACATTTCCACGGCCATCAGATGTTTTTCAGCTTCTCTGCTCATTGTCCACACCTCACATCCATATAAAAGTACAGGTTCTATGTAGCACTTCAACACTCTTTTTCTCGTTTCAATTGATATATTTTTATTGGTCAATAAATGTTTCATCTTGCAAAAGGCTACCTTCGCCATGGCAATTCTTGTTCAAATCTCTTCAAGGCATTTCCCATCAGATGTTATTACTGTTACGAGATAGTTGTACCGATTCACTTGTTTTAGAATATGCCCATTTACTTGTATATTACATTGTGGTATTTCTTCATTCCTAGTGACGATCATAATCTGTGTCTTCTTACAATTCAATTCTAACCCTAGTTGTTAACTGTGTGCAACAACCGCATCTACTAAATTGTGCAGGTTCTGTTCATTGTCTGCAATCAAGACTGTATCATCTGCGTATCTAATGTTATTGATGTATCGTCCCCCAATGTTGAATTCTTCCATATCGTCTATATTTCTGAAAATATGTTTACTGTACAGGGAAAAAAGATCTGGAGATATTACACATCCATGTCTCACACCTCTCTTAATAGGCTGATATTGACCTACTTCATTATCAATTCTTATGGCAGCTTATTGTTTCCATTATATGTTTTTTACAAGTCTAAGGTCTTTTCCATCAGTTATCCAAAAATCTTCAGTAGCCCTTTGCCGGACGTTAAATCAACCTCAGCATTCTTTTCGCGATGTCTGATTTACTAGGTAGTGTAGTTCAGAAGTGTGATAATGCTTTATGAACGGCCGATCCCCACGTTATCGAAATCAACACAGAGAAGTCCGCTTCTAGATCTCTCGGCTTGGCTTGTTAGGGAAATATCACCTAATCCTCAGCGCCGTTTGAGTTAACATATTGGTACACATAGTCACTGCATGTTCATAATCACTAAATAGGTTTAAATTAAGAGGACGAGTCAATAAGTAAGTCACTCAGTTCTGTCGGATGGAAGGTAAATGTAGTTGGTGTTTTCTACAGGTGTCATTAGGTGACAACAACATCGAACTTTATATTCCAGTTCGTCAGGTAGCGCTAGGTGTCTCGTGCCCATGCGCAGGGCATAAAAAATGGCGACTGTTCTTACGGCGTGTACAACCAAAGAGCAACGTGCTCTTGTGCATTTTTTGTTGGCAAAGGGACTGCCTGCACAGGACATTCATAAGGAAATGCTTCCTGATTATGCTGACAAATGTTTGTCCCGTAAAACGGTGCATAGCTGGGTACAAAAATCCTTCTTCGCCTTGTGTCCAAAATTGCAAGGTTACGCCATCAGCAGGGAAGGTTATGCTGACAGTGTTCTGGGATTGTCAAGGAGCGCTTTTAACCAATTTCAAGAGCAAAAGTGACAATGTGAATTCTGAATCGTACTGTGAAGATCTATCGATGCTTCATGATGCAATTCGAAGAAAACATCCAGGACTGCTGACTAGAGGAGTGCTGCTTCTTCATGACAATACCAGACCACATACAGCTCGATTAACTCAGGAGAAAATTAACCAACTAAGATGGGAAGTTCTGGAACATGCACTTTACAGCCCCGACTTAGCCCCTAGCGATTTCCACCTTTTTTGTCCACTGAAAACCCACTTTGGCGTGAGACATTTCGTGAATGACGCCGAAGTTGAATGTGAAGTGAAAACGTGGCTTAGAAAACAGAACACGCAATTCTATGCAGCCGGTTTGGGAGGACTGATAAAACGATGGGATAAGTGCATCAGTGTTGGTGGACATTATGTTGAGAAATAAAGGGACAATGTATTTACAAATAAACTATTTTCAAGTTGCTATTATATTTAGTTATTCTTCTACAACCATTCGTGACTTGCGTATTGACTTCCCCTCATCCATCCATCCATCATGTGCCATGCCGGTAAGCGTAGGCGGTCATGTTCTGCCATCTCACTCGATCACCAGAGTCGTGGATCAGTTCCGTGTTTCTGTCTCGACCATGCCACAAGGCCAAGCCATCCAGATACTTGTTTCTAGGTCTTCCCCTTGGTCTGTTTCCCTCGATCTTACCAGTTGTCACCAAGTTCTCCAAATCATTTCTTCTCATAACATGTCCAAAAAATTGTGACTGTCTACGTCTAATGTCTCTGATCAGTTTACGATCTTCATTTGTTTCTTGAAGGACTTGTTCATTGGTCTTTCTGGCTGTCCATGGTATTCTTTGCATTTTCCTCAGAAACCACATTTCTACAGCCATCAGATGTTTTTCAGCCTGGCTGCTCATTGTCCAAGCTTCATATCCATATAAAAGTACAGGTTCTATGTAGCACCTCAACACTCTTTTTCTCGTTTCAATTGACATCTTTTTATTGGTCAGTATGTTTTTCATCTTGCTAAAGGCTACTTTTGCCATGGCGATTCGTGTTCTAATCTCTTCCAGGCATCTTCCATCAGATGTTATGACTGCTCCGAGATAATTGTACCGATTCACTTGTTGAAGAATATTCCCATTTACTTGTATATTACATTGTGGTATTTCGTTCTTCCTAGTGACGACCATAATCTGTGTCTTTTTACAATTTAATTCTAACCCTAGTTGTTCACTGTGTGTAACAATCGCATCAACTAAATTTTGCAGGTCCTGTTCATTGTCTGCAATCAATACTGTATCATCTGCATATCTAATGTTATTGCTGCATCGTCCCCCAATGTTGATTCCTTCCATATCTTCAATATTTCTGAAAATATTTTCACTGTACAGGGAAAACAGATCTGGAGACATTACACATCCCTGTCTCACACCTCTCTTAATAGGCTGATATTGGCTTACTTCATTATCAACTCTTATGGCAGCTTGTTGTTTCCAATATATGTTTTTTACAAGTCTAAGGTCTTTCCCATCAATTTGTAGATCTTCAAGCATCCTTATCATGTTGACATGTCTCACTTTATCAAAAGCCTTTGTGTAGTCAATAAAGCAAAGGTGTAGATCTTTGTTTACTTCTATAGAACGTTCGATTACGGTTCTCAGTATATACACAGCATTTAATGTACCCTTGCCTTCTACAAACCCACATTGTTCTTCTCCTATTTCAGGTTGTCATTTCCTCCTCACTCTTTGCATGATAATTCTTAGCAAAATCTTCGTGATGTGACTCATTATACTAATTGTTCGATGTTGATCACATTCCAAGGCTCCTGATTTCTTTGGGATTGCAATAAATACAGAATTACATAACTCATGAGGTATACTTCCAGTATCATATATTGTATTAAGCAGACTGGTAACTTTATCTATTCCATATTCTTCTAAAGCATTAATCATTTCTGTTGTGACGCTGTCTGGACCGGGGGTCTTGCCAGATTTCATATGATTAAGAGCATTCTGAACCTCCATCTTCAAAATTGTTGGCCCTTCATTATTATTCTGAACATCATACTGTTCGTCTCTGTTATCGTCATAAAGGTTTTTCACGTAATCTGACCATACATGTAAAATCTGTTCTTTTTCTATTATGACTCTTCCATCTTTTGTCTTTAGGCAGCCTGCTGATGTACGTGTTCTTTGATTGGTAAGCTCCTGAATTCTTTTGTGCATTAGTTTCGCATTTTTACTGTTGTGTTGTTTTTCAATTTCTCTGCAATTTTTCTCAAGCCATGTTTCTTTTGCCTCCTTACATAAGGTTCTGACTTTTCTGTGAATTTCTTCATATTTGGCAGGATTATTTTTGTTCTGTCTTCTTATTTCCATTAGTTGCAAAATTTCTTCAGTCATCCATGTCTTACGGCCCACTTTCTTTACTTTTGGAATAGTTTTTTCTGCTGCACAACTGATTGAATTCTTCAACATTTCCCATTGATCATCTACATCTTGAAATAGGATCTCTAGATCAGACAATAAATCAGATTTGTTCTTTACTTCTATGTTAAAATTATCTTGTATTTCTTTGTCAGTTTTCAATTTGCACAAATCATATTTAGGGTTTCCTGCTGTATACTTGACTTTCTTTAACTTAACCCTCAATGTGCCAGTAATTAATCTGTGATCACTGTAACAGTCTGCATTTGGAACTGTTTTTACAACTGTTAACGCATTTCGAAACCTTTTGCTAATCAGGATGTAATATATCTGGTTTTTAATCCTGCTGTCTGGACTCCTCCATGTCCATAATCTTCTAGGATGTTGTTTAAACCAGGTGTTTCCTACCACCATTTCTTGTTCTTTTGCCCATTCTACAAGTCTGTAACCTCTTTCATTTCTCTCTCCCCAAACCATGGTTGCCTACACTGCATCCATCGCTTTGCTTTCCTATTTTTGCGTTGAAATCACCCATTATGATATTTATTTCTGATTTTTTACAGTTCTTCAAAGCAGATTCAATGTCATTATAAAATTCCTCTATGCTTTCTTCACTGCTTTCACTTGTTGGGGCATATACTTGAATGACATTTATTTTAAAAGGTCTTCCGTTTAATTTTACTAATATAACTCTGTCTGACACAGCCCAGTATCCTTTGACAGAATTTGATGTTTGCTTATCTAACATAATGGCTACACCTCTTTGCTGTTCTTCTCCCCCAGAGTAAATAATCTTACAATCCTCTCCTGTCCTTATCCCTGCTCCTCTCCATCTCGTTTCCGATATTCCTAATATGTTAATCTTCTCTCTCTCCATTTCTTTTTTGATGTCTTCTAACTTTCCATCTGCATTCATTGTTCTAACATTCCAAGTACCTATTTTCAATGATATTAATCTTTTGCACCTAGTAGCCTGTTGACGGTCTGGAGTCACCTGGTGCGCATGACTATCCCTACCGGGCGAGGCTGCTCCTATGGAGCACCCATTTACGCCGTTTCTCTGATTATCGATAAGTGAACACAACATGATTTTCTTGGCATCTGTAAAGAAGGTAGTTTGCCATTGCTTTCCTTCCCATCAGTGACCATACTGGTCAGTGTCCGTAGCCATTGTCTCCTCAAAAAAGAGATCCTCTGCCTACTTCGTGAAGGTGGAGACCATAACCTACAACTATCTGCTCTACATCTTCATCCACCACCTGCACCCATGGCTTCACGTAACCCTGATCGGGGGGCTAAACGGGTACTCCACCTTGCCCAAGGGTGTCCCGTAGGCTAGCGGAGGGAAGGAGGCGCCTTACTTCTCCTTTGATAGGGGATACCCCTACCCCGCTACCCTCATATATTACGTTAAATAGTTTTTCATGGTATTAAATAGTTCGTACGTTACATTAAATAATTCGTACGTTACATTAAAGAGATTTAACATTATATGAAATAGATTTACTTTACATTAAGTAGTTTTTAAAAAAAATTACATAACATAATGTTTAACATTACACTGGATTTTACATTACATTAAATAGTGTTTATATTACATTAACTAATTTTTAATATTAGATTAAAGATTTGTTCTAAGCTTTGCAGCCATTGCAGATGTCAGATGCCATAATTTGTATCTGTTTCTCTATGGTCTAACAGCAGCCTGCCCGGAGGCGCCCACAATGAAAGGAACAACAGTCACCTACACCAGTGACATCCACGCCGTTGGTTCTAGAGCATTCTACCAGGTATTTCCAATAGCTCAGACAGAAAAACCAATGACCAAGTCCCACAAAAAACAACTGAAAACCGTAAATTGATAAGAGTTTTAGACATAGACAGTTTACGTTCTTTTTTTTTTTTTGACACGTAATAGAAGAAATAAATTGGAGAACTTGGTGACAACTGGCAAGAATGAGGGGGAAAGAACAAGAGGAAGGCAGAGAGGTAAATACTCGTATGGCTTGGTCAAGTGGTATGGTCGAAAGAGGAACACAGAGCTGATCCACAATCGTATGAGATGGCTAAACATGACCACCCACGCTTATCAGCTTGGCACATGATGAGGGTAATGAATTAGTCACCAACATCGGGTAGCAACTTAGCAGGACGTTGATGTTATTATGGCTCTATGAAAGTTTCTTGATCTATGGTGACTTCACTGTCTCATTAAAAGTCACGCCCAGGATGTTTTTAAATGTAATGTGCTGTTATTTGCGTTGTGTGAACCCCTGCTTTTTTTTTCATATAGGAGACATGCTATCCAGAGAGCGATGACAGAGAGTGTCAGAGAAAGTTAGAGAGATATTGAAAGAATGTGTGTGAGTGTGTGTGTGTGTGTGTGTGTGTGTGTGTGTGTGTGTGTGTGTGTGTGTGTGTGTGTGTGTGAGAGAGAGAGATAGAGAGAGAGAGAGTGTGACAGAGAGTGGGAGATATTGTGTGTGAAACTGTGTTAGAGAAATAGTGTGAATGAGAGAGAGAGAGAGAGAGAGAGAGAGAGAGAGAGAGAGAGAGAGAGAGAGAGAGAGAGAGAGAGAGAGAGAGTATATGTGTAAGACAGGGAGAGTGTATGAGACAGAGAGAGTCATATGAGTGAGAGAGAGTGTGTGTGAGAGAGAGTGTGTGTTTGAGAGTGTGTCATTGTGTATGAGTGAGAGAATAAACTAAAGAACGAACGAACTCGAGTGAGAAAGAACGAACGAACACACGAACGAACTTTATTTTCAAAGGGTCACAAATTGGGCACGCAGGCCCGTCTTACATCTGGCCCTTAGAATCACTCATCATTTGTTCATCAGCCGTGCATGTTACATTCACATTTTAAACAAACATTTTCAAATTAATGTTGTAAAAATAAATAATACATATCACCATCTTATGAGATAGATAGAGATAGACAGAGATAGACAAAGTGTCTGTGTATTTGTGTGTGCTTGAGAGAGAGAGAGAGAGAGAGAGAGAGAGAGAGAGAGAGAGATAGAGAGAGAGAGAGAGAGAGAGAGAGAAAGAGAGATAGAGAGAGAGAGAGTGAGAGAGGGGGGAGAGTAGCTTGCCGACACTCACACACGTCTTGCTATCCTCTATTTCTACAGTGTGACACTGGCTACGATGGCATGTCCAAGTTTATCTACTGCACACAAGGAGGTCAGTGGTCACAACTGGCTAACTGGGATGGCTGCTCTCCGGGTAAGATCCTTATTTCACAGTCCTTCATTATGACCCTCCTTTGGGGGAAATGGTTGTGCCTCGCATTCAGGAAGTTGTGGCTTTTTTTATGGACTGTGCCATTCGGTTCATTAGTGCAATTTTCTCTAAAACTCCAGCTTGTGGTCGCTTCAGCTACGGAATTCGTACGCTGTGCCGTTATTTCGGTAGGTTCTCTGCGAACAGAGACCGAGCCAAATGGAATAAAATGCGGTGCATTGAAGTCAATCCTCCCACCATTCATCATCATCAAAATCAAAATCATCTTCCACTTGTGTCGTCAAGCGTTGTGGGGGGGGGGGGGGGGTAGTTGTTCACGTTCCAACATCCAATGGGTGGTACTGGATAGTGTCGTTCCGTGTGATTGTACAATGTTTGTGATGTCTCAATATGTTTTCTTCTCTGGCGTCCTCTTGCTCTCGTAACGCCAGAACTGGTAGTTGATGGTGTTGCATTCTAACGAGATGGCCGAACCATTTAATTTTCTGCCTTTCCATATATATCTGGCATAACGTGTTGATCCCACTGTCTTTCTGATAACATCACTTCTTACTCGGTATTGGATCGTTAAGTTGTCAGATTTTCCCAAAGCATCTCATCCCGCAAGTGTTGATTTTGCGTAAGTGTATTGCATTTGTCCGGCAAATACATCGTGCAGCTTATTGTTTGTTGCTTGTTTGTTTAAATATATACTGTTTTAGTGTGCTACAGTTTGAGCTTTTCTTTAGTACTTCTGGCGATTCGGGGGCCGAAGTGACGGAGTGCTTAGTATCCTTGATGAACAACCTTGGTCCATATGCAGACCACTCCTAAATTAATTAGTTAGTTTAGTTAGTCTTTCTTCTTGAGCCTAAGGCGGCGCATAGGGCAGAAGTCCTGACTCTCCATGCCTGGCGGTTCGCTGCTACCTGTTGTAGATCTTGGATATTTACTTGGCCATTGAATGGGCCTTCTCTAATGATGGTTCTACGCAGGGTCTCACTTGGTCTTCCCCGTTTTATTTTCCCTACTGGTGACCATATGAGGGCTTGGTAGGGGAGTCTTGTCTTGTCCATTCTGAGTACATGGCCGATGTAGTTCCAACGGCGTCTTCTTATGAAATTGGATACTGTATCTTGCTTAGTCTCTTGTCTTATTTGCGTATTGGTTCTGAAGTCTGTCCAGTGGATGTTTAGAAGTCTTCTAAGACATTTGTTCTCAAAATTATGATTTTTTATCTAAAGCTACCGTTGATTTCCAACTTTCACATCCATACGTTAACACTGGAATCACACAAGAGTTGAAGATTTTAAGTTTTGTGTGTTTGCTGAGTGTCTTTAACTTCCAGATGTTCGACAGTTTATTGAAGGCACCAGATGCCAGTGCGATTCTAGATGATATTTCTGGTGTTGAGTCCCCTGCAGATGTCATTTTGCTTCTAGGTATGTGAAGCTGTTGACTTTTTCAAGAACGTAGCTGTTCAATTTGGTGTCATCTGAACTGTTGGTAAGATCAATAGTCTTTGTTTTTGTGGTGTTAATTTGGAGACCAATTTGCCCTGAAACATTTTGGAGGTGGTTTATTTTTTCTTGGGCATCCGGGTGTGTTGAACTCAAAAGCACTATATCGTCGGCAAAGTCCAGGTCTTCTAGAATTTTGTCGACCCAATGGATACCCATATTTGTGTTGTTAGTGCATTTGCGCATGACCTAATCGATAGCTATTCCAAAGAGCATCGGTGATAAGACACAACCCTGTTTCACTCCTGTTTCGACTGAGAACCAGTCAGAGTTGCCTGTTTCTGTTCTTACGCAGCAACGTGTCTCTTTGTAGAAAGATTTTATGACGTTGGTATATTTGGTAGGAAAACCATAGATGTTAAGTAGATTCCAAAGTGATTGACGGTGGATATTGTCGAAGGCTTTTTGAAAGTCGACAAAGTTGGTGATTAAATTCGACTGGAATTCTACGGAATCTTCAATGATTATTCTGAGGGTGAAAATGTGGTCTATGCATGACCGTTTTGGTCTGAAGCATGCTTGTTCTTCTCTGAGCCTTTCATATATAGCCTTTTTCAATCTCTCAAGTAACATGCTACAAAAAAGTTTTCCTGGTACTGACAATAGAGTGATACCACGCCAATTATTGCAATCAGACATATCGCCCTTTTTAAGTAGTTTGAAAATTACACCATCTTTCCACTGTTGTGGTGGGGATTCGCTTTGCCAGATTTCATTGATCAGCTGTAATAAACGTTGTATGGTGTTCTCATCTGCTGCTTTGAGCATTTCTCCTGAGATTTCATCTTCACCAACAGCTTTGCTGTTCTTCAATTTTTTTATGGCTGCTTTAATCTCTTCCATGGTGAATGACTCGCAGGAGGCATCTAGTGGGGGCATAGTAATTTCACCATCCAGGTTCGGAACAGTGTCAGGCTGCGGTCTATTTAATATTTCTTTGAAATGTTCTGCCCATCGTTGCTTTTGAAGGTCATCGGATAACAATTGATTACCTTGTTTGTCTTTGATGGGTATATTTGGTGTAGGTGAGTGATTGCATAGATGCTTCATGATATGGAATACGGCTCTGTTGTTTCCAGTTCTGGCAGATCCTTCGGCGTCGGAGGCCAGGCTGTGAATAAAGTTCTGTTTGTCTTTTCGTGCGTTTGATTTCAACTCTTTATCCAACATAGAGTATTTTTGCTTATGGGTTTCATATGTAGAGCTGTCTTTTGCAGAAAGAAGTGTTAGTTTTGCTTGTTTTATTTCTTGTATCTTCGCCCAGGTGTTATCGCTTAGCCACTTCTTCTTCTGTCTTTGTACGTAGCCGACTGTGTTTGTTGCAGCATTTAGCAAGGTATTTTTTTTAGGAAATTCCAATTTTCTTCAATGTTGTTTTTAATATTCGCATTGCTCGATATACTTTCTTTGTTAGCATAGATGCTTTGTACCTCTGAATTGAATGAGAGTTGGTGTTCTTCAGTCAGTAGGGACTGTGAGTTTATTTTCTTAATTTTGGGTGATCTGTGCAGAGTCTTGAGCTTTATTTTTAGTTTGGCAATGCAGAGATTGTGATCACTGCCAGCATCTGCACCTCTGTAGGCTCTGACGTCTTGTACTGATGAACGGAATTTGGCATTAATGCAAAAATGGTCTATCTGAACTCCTATCTATACTCCTAAATGGGTAACATAAATTATTATGCGAAGTAAAGATTGCCGATGTGATATTAATCACATTACCCATACACTGTTGATGTGTCTGCTGGTGTTTGTCCATCAAGAATGATGATAACAATTCATTTCATCCAGTGGGGTTGAGAATTTGGAGCCGTGAGTTCTAAGATGGCTGGTAAGGCCTATTTTGGCTCCAAATATTCTTTGATAATGCAGGCAAAGAATGACTGACGTTCCAGGAGGGGGATCTCCTGCAGTTGTTTTTTCTTTCCAACCTATTTTTCACAGCTCTTACAGTTCTGTTTGCTTCACAAGTGACTGCACCCTTACATAATGATGTACGCCACGAATTTCGATCTTTGGCAGCAGTCTCTCAAGGGTTGTGATGAATTTCCTTAAGCTTTTAGTGAGAATTTCAGTGTTTTTAAAGCGTTTCCTATGGTCGCCTTGGGAGCATTTATCACAATGCAGCTCTCAGTAAACAAATTCGTTCGTTTAGGGAGCCTGTGAACTGGCATGCGAATCAAGTGACCAGCCCAGCGAATCTGATTCTTCATTAGGTTAGTGTGGATACTGGGCATGGACGCTCTTTCTGGCGCTTCAGTGTCTGGGATCTTGTCTTGCCACTTAAACTTCAATCAAGTTAGATGAACAATGTCTTGCGCGATAAATTGGATTAAAGTGAGGAAGAGTTGTGCAGTTGGTCGACCACACTCCCTAGCCTGAGTCCATTCTTTCCTTCCTTCCATTTTGCGAAAAAAAAACAAAAAACCTTCCACCCTGTCAACCAGCCTCTGTGGCATCGGTTATAGTACTGGTGGTTCATGGTGCGGGATAAGTTTGTCTAGTTTTCTGCGCCAGTGTTAGCTGGCTTATCGGTTTGCAGAGTTTGTGCCTGTGACGTCAGCTGGGGAATTGGTCGGCTGGCAAGTTTTTCTTTGAGTCCGTTTCCTCTGGTGATTTTTATTATCAGTGTTGGATCCTTGTGTGATTCATATGGCTGGTTGTAGTCCATATAATGACTCTTTATTTGGTCTGCTTGCCTCCTATTTTGTGTATAACCTTTAGGAGCTTTTCGATGTTTCCATTTTCTTCCTTGCGTCTTTGTTCTCTTTCGAGTTTGAGTTTCTGTTGACTTTCGATTACTTCCTCTGTGGTCAACCATGGGGCGCACTCCGTGCCATCCATATAGTACGAGTAGCCGTTTTTGTCCTGATAATCATAGTGTATCACTGGGTATTCTTCAGAGGACTGGCGGGATACTGGTTTCACTTTGAGTTTCTTGGGGTTCTTGTTTTCCTTTTCTGCCTTGCGCCTTTTGAATTCCTTGAACCTGAGTACGTTTCTCCTTTTCTACTCTTCGCATTCCGCGAGCAGCTCCTCCAATGTAAACTGCCCTATGTCGTCGTCCCTGTGCTCATCTAGGGTTACTTCAGAGGTCTGGCGGAATATTGGTTTCCCCTTGAATTTCTTTGGCGTCGTGGTTGTGTTGCTGGCTTTAGCTTGCGGTTCCGGCTCTATCTGTTGTTAGGTTTCATCTTGCGTCTTTTCTGAGATCATTTCCGTTTCTTCTGCTGGTTTGATTTGGGTTGATTCCCTTTCAGTTATGAGTATTTCTCTCTCCGCCTTAATGTCTCGTAGAATCTCTTCATTCTTCTTTGTCGTCTGGATCACGTGATTCACCTCTTGTTTGATAATTAGCTAGATCTCCTTTATTTCAGCAAGCAGTATTTCATTGTCGCCGGTTGGTACCAGTGTTTGCAGTAGTTTGATTTGTTTCTTTAGCTCATCAGTCTGGCTTTGCAGTTGCTCTTTCTCGGCTTGTGAGATGCACGTGGCTGTCTCGCACCTCCGCATTGCGTCCTTATACGGTGTCTTTGTGGTTATGGCGATCTTTAAGACGTCTCTGTGTCTTTGGAGATACGGACAGACCAGGTATCTTGCTCTGTGCTTGCCCAGGCAGTTGGCGCACATTTTGTGTTGTTGTTTGGTGCTCGGATGTCCGTGCCCAGCTTGGCCAGCGGTATTACTGTGACATGTTGCTCTGCTGTGACCGGCCCTATTGCATCTGGAACATTGAGTTATTCTTGGAATGAATCCTTCAGGCTGTTGTATTTTCTTGTTTATCGATACCTGGCGTGGTATCTCGCTGCCCTCAGTCGTCACCACCGCCAGCGTCGTTGGGATCTTTGAGTACGTAGAATCCGCTCCGCCTTCAAGATTCTGATGTGCAGATTCTCTTCTTGTAGCTGCTTCATGATGTCTTCGTCTGACAGCTCCACTTGAATACGCTTGAAAACTCATCTGATCGTCTTTGAGTCGGTGGTTCCGACTCTGGTGTCTTTCTCCTCCTTCTTCTCAGCTGTCTTGGCTCTTTTCTGTGGTGGGTTGTCGTTGATCTTCGTCGTGGTGGCTTCAGTAGTAACTGTATTTTTCAGGTTATTTGTTGCAGCTCTCCACGGTCGTCTTCTTTACGGTTTTAGCGGATCCCTCGTTGAGAATCTTCTGCGTCTGTTGTTTCTTGGTATTGGTCTTGCAACGTGCCAATTTCCTGCCCCGTATCAGGCTTCTTGAACTGTTCATGTGACTTGTTCTTGATAGCTCTCGCAAATGCGAATCAAAAGTCCATTCGAATCCAGTGGCAAGACAGGTCAAGACGACTGGAGACGGATTCGGTGCATTGGATGACCAAGGCGCTCTATGTGCCTTGAAGTTCTCATTGTGTTCCACAGCACTTTGCAGGTAAACGCCCTCTTGCCTGTTGAATCATGAATGACTTCTTCGGCGCAGTCTGCCGAATCCTATCTTCACATTCTGGATATAGTTCACCGATTGGTTCGACACCAGATCTGTAACTCCCGCCTGGGTCTAATAATATAGGTCTATCACCATATACACAACACGCCTGAAGGCGTGAAAAGGGGCCATTTAGGATTATAGGAATGTTTTAATCATGCAGTCACTCCATGTAATATCAGGCTCCAGCTGGGCGGAAAGGTAAGTGGACTGGCCATGACATTACCTGGTCCTTACGCCATATTTGATCCGTATAGTTGTCCAAACTATAAAATATAACTTTCTAGGCATCTATATAGAATGTAATTTTCAATTGATTTCTTTCTTAGCAGTGATAATACTGGTCGATTACCGAAGTAATTGTCTCCAAAAAGATATCTTCTGAGCAAGTCTTACAAGAGACCAAATAAATACCGCAAACTGATTAGACAAATTAGACGTAGACATTCAAATTTTTTGGGGCACGATATGCGAAGAAATAAACTAGAGATCTTGATGACAACTGGCAAGATTGAGTGAGAAGGAACAAGGCGAAGGCAGAGAAGTAAATATCTGGATTGCTTG
>JACEFZ010021951.1:0-19245 GCA_014155875.1 Cepaea nemoralis | reverse complement strand
TCTCTCTCTCTCTCTCTCTATATATATATATATATATATATATATATATGTTAACTCTTAGTAAACTCCGAGCACCTTAAATACCTAAAACCAGTACAAATATACCAAACTCCACTTAGAATGGCTTTAGTATTTAAGACTCTACAAATCAAGATTAAATAAAGGCTTGTATTCAATACCTATGTTTCTACCAGGCACTTATTGTTTCTTCTTCTTCTTCTTCTTCTTCTTCTTCTTCTTCTTCTTCTTCTTCTTCTTTCGTTCGCTTGAAATATGTCTATAACTGCAGTGTCTCTTGTATGAATTTAACTGGTTTTTATAGTTCATACAGCGGTCCATAGAGTTTATCTTCCACTGTCGTCTCTCTAGGCCAGAAGGTTTGCCTAGATATGTTATATTTTGGGCAGTCTTGGAGTGTGTGCTCTGCTGTCTGCGACGCCAATCCACATGTGCACATGGCTGTTTCACCAATCTTGAATTTTGTATACATGTGGTTGCGTAATCTATTGTGTCCTGTTCTGCGGCGCAGAATAATGACTTGTTCTGGTCTGTCCATAATGTGGTAGTCATCTTTAGCAGGTTTTGGTGGCTTTCTGACTCATTTGATCATTCTTTTCTTTGGATGGTATGTAACGGGCACATCAGGCTGTTCTTCTTTGGCTCCTTCCTTAGCCAATTGATCAGCTCTGTCGTTTCTGGGTACTCCACAGTGGGATGGTATCCACTGTATGGTGACCTTATGCTGACTGTTAAGTTCAGAAAGTAGTGTCCTTAGTACTGGCAATTTCCCAGACAGGAGCACCTCAAGTACTGATTTTGCATCTGTCAATAGCACCACAGGTTGTGTACCATTGCTGGTATTTAGTAATTTCTCTGTTGCTATCTTGATTGCCTCAATTTCAGCATCATGGTCATGGCAGTACTTTCCTGTCGGTACTCTGGCTGTGTCCCTAGTATTATTTGGGTATTCTATGTTCACTCCTGCTTCTCCATTTTGAACAGCATTTTGTGCTGACCCATCTGTGTAGACTCGGATCCAGAGGTCCTGTGAGTATTCTTCATCAAGGAAGCTGAGAGTGGCTGTTCTGCACTGCAAACTGTTCTGTTCTTCCTTGTCAAATATTCCTCTCACTTTTGTCTGGATTTGTAATGATCGTCTGTGTTCATCTTTCCATAGACTTCACTCTGGAATAGTTGTTAGGGGGATACCAACTGTGGGCAGATCGGTGGTTTCTCTGCAGAGTTGTTTGGCCTGGTGGATAAAACTACTTCTTTTCAACTGCCCCATAGTTAAGTTTTCAAATCTGTTCTTCATAGGGTGGCCTGGCAAGCTGAGGAACTTTCCTGCTTGTATTAGCGTTTTCGTATCTCTGCACTCTCTCAATGCTTGTGTCCTCCCTATCTTCTCCATTTCCACTATAGGGGTTGATCTCATCCCTCCTGTGGTGACTTTAAGAGCTTGATTTTGCACCTTGTCCAGCTCTTGTAGTGTGGTTTTTGATGCTGAATACCATGCAGTTGACCCATATTCTAGTGGTAATTTGTATGTTAATTTACTCTCAGTAATGAGTCTCCATGGCTAAGGGCTTGCGGACGTGATTTGTAAGTCCACTTGCCCGCGTTCAAAACACAGCTGCGACCAATTTGGCAGCAGACTGCATCGCGCTGGGTTTTAACGTATTGGTATGGGAGCCGGTCGTTCAGAAAGCAATGGCAAACTACTGAACATAAAACTCTCCAAGACATCAACAACAGCAGTAAAATGCTGGTGTTGACAGTGATGCCCTGAAAATAGGATATGAAAAGAAAAATGAGATTTAAAAAAAAAAGAGGCATATAGGCACTTACATGAAGAGTTTAGAGTTGGCAGTTGGTTTTTACTGATAGTAAAGATAAAACTAAGGTGAGATGTTATGGTGTACACCTCCACCCAGAAGGTACAGGGTACAATCTCAGGTTAGGCCTGGTAAACCGTCTCTGTGGCGAAGGGGTTACAGACGCATTGATGTTTGCTGTGCATATTGGGCTTGACACTTCCCTTGAAAGTGGAACAAAGAAGAAAAAGAAAGAACATTTGCTTGTTATTGGTAAAAAATTGCCTACTTGGAAGTTGCAAGACAGTAACATCAGGTTAGAAGACTGAAGTTGGAATTAAATGAGATCTACCATAGATACTGATACCATCGATAGAAATTACATTGTTCTTTTATTTCAAAAGGAAGTTGAATGAGAAGTAATTTGAGAGCATACATTAAATAATTTAAGGGTGACTTGACATGAAATAGGTAAACCTGGTGTGAAAATATGGTCCATAGTTGATATGAGACTTCAGGTAGATGGTAATGAACTGAATGGCAAGAGTTTGTTTCTGGTCTGCAATATGTCTCAAACTGTGGTTTGGTGATTGATGATATACCAAGAAGAAATAGTCTCAGTATGATGGATTTAGACTGCTGTGTCAATCATGAACGGTCTAAAGGGGTAATTTCAGTCAAGAGAATCGAGCAGTGGGATAAATATACTCCTCCCAGTAACTTTCCATCTGCCGAACTCCCTGGTCTAGAGGTTACACGACTTTCTCCGTAATCCCATATACTCTTGTGAGTACCATGACGTGCTTGAGAATTGGTAGCGGTTCTCTCCGCGTCGGTAACTTATATATAGGGTATGTGAGCCTGTCGCTCAGAAATCAATGGCAAACTTTTTTTCTTTTTTTTTTGCATATCCTTTACAGGACATTGCTGTCAACACCAGCATCTTTCAGCTGTATGTTGATGTCTTGGCAAGATTACGCTCAGTAGTTTGCCATTGCTTTTGAGCGGCCGGCTCACATACCCCGTAAGTTATCGATGCGATTCGAACCACCGCTGATTCTTACCGTCATCACGTTAACCCACGAGAGTATACGAGATTACGGAGAAAAGTCATAACCTCTAAGCCACGAAGCCGGCAATAGCAAACTACTGAGCGTAAATTCACCTTGACTGTGTGATTAATGCAGTATGCGCATGATGAGAGGTAGCGAAATTATGCTAGGCAATAAAAAAAAATTGTGCAATCTATTGTTTGTGTCGTCATAATTAAATGTTAATTCTGCCTAATCTGTCGAAAAGTTCCCAATACATGTTCTTCACCATTCCGAACCATTGAGGTTCTTTGCTGCAGATACAAGGCGTCTCCATTCATCTCTCTGGTTGACCTTCTCTTGCCAGTCGTTGATTCCAAGTGCTTGTATGTCTATATATATATATATATATATATTATCTCTCCACCATCTTCTTGGTCTACCTTGGGGTCTACGGTCATTTATTTCCTGAGTGTAAGCGAGTTTTGTTTCCCTATTATCTTCCATTCTTTCTATATGCCCCAGCCATTGTAGTCTATTAGCCTTCATGATACCAGTGATTAGCGGGGCCTTAAACAGACCATATGGCATAAATGTCTTTGTTGCTTCTTCTCCATATTTTGTATCCCTAATGGGCCCAAAGATGCGTCTTATTACTACTCAATGTTTACAAATACTTAACATCCAATCTGTCTGACCGCAGAGTATTTTCTGACCTAGTTATTGAATTTTTTAAAATTTGTGTAGCATGTCATAGATTTAATCACAGTATAAAAAAATTGCAGTTTGTAATAATGTATATGACTCACATACAATAATAAATAATGTTAACCAAAAAAAAAAAAAAAGTGCAGTGAAATTAGCTTGTACGGTATTCTGCAAACCTGAACCCTGTGTTTTTCAAAACTAACTTTGAGCAATGACGTTAAGTACAGCTTAACTCTCCTTTTGTATCAACTTATATGACAAGACCGAATAATATGTTCAAAGGAGCCATCAATTGGTTAAAATATGAGTATGACATTCAGTAACAGGTATTGTACAGATTAAATAGTCTAGAAGCACTTCCTGTGGACAATGGATGGGCCAGATTCATCATACTCTTGTTTGGAGATCCACATCTGTTGGAAGGTGGAGAGGGAAGCCAGGATGGATCCTCCAATCCATACGGAGTATTTACGTTCTGGGGGAGCAATGATCTTGATCTTCATTGTAGCTGGAGCAAGAGCACTGATTTCCTTCTGCATACGGTCAGCGATGCCAGGGTACATGGTTGAGCCACCAGACAAGACAGTGTTGGCGTATAAGTCCTTACGGATGTCAACATCACACTTCATGATGGAGTTGTAGGTGGTTTCATGAATACCTGCAGATTCCATACCAAGGAATGATGGCTGGAACATTGCTTCTGGGCACCTGAAACGCTCGTTGCCAATGGTGATGACCTGTCCATCAGGAAGCTCGTAGCTCTTCTCCAATGAAGACGATGTGGCAGCGGTGGCCATTTCTTGTTCAAAGTCAAGAGCAACATAGCAAAGCTTCTCCTTGATGTCACGAACAATTTCCTCTCTGCTGTGGTGGTGAAGCTGTAGCCTCTCTCTGTGAGGATCTTCATCAGGTAATCTGTGAGGTCACGACCAGCCAGGTCCAACCTCATGATGGCGTGGGGAAGAGCATAACCTTCATAGATGGGGACTGTGTGGGTAACACCATCACCTGAATCCAGGACAATACCTGTGGTACGACCTGAAGCATACAAGGAAAGGACGGCCTGGATAGCTACGTACATGGCGGGGGTGTTGAAGGTTTCAAACATGATCTGGGTCATCTTTTCTCTGTTGGCCTTGGGGTTGAGGGGAGCTTCTGTGAGCAGGACTGGGTGTTCTTCTGGGGCAACTCTCAGCTCATTGTAGAAGGTGTGATGCCAGATCTTCTCCATATCATCCCAGTTTGTGACAATGCCGTGTTCAATGGGATACTTGAGAGTAAGGATACCTCTCTTGGACTGGGCCTCGTCACCAACATAGCTGTCTTTCTGACCCATACCAACCATCACACCCTGATGACGGGGTCTGCCAACGATGGATGGGAAGACGGCTCTTGGAGCATCATCTCCAGAGAAACCAGCCTTGCACATACCAGATCCATTGTCTACAACAAAAGCAGCAACATCGTCGTCACACATGATGATAGTTTCTTCGTGAAAGTAACAATCTTAAAGTAGAAGAGCTGCTTCTCTCAGATCTCCAGAAATCAGGGTGAACTCGGCAACAGAAGACGAAAAACCTAGTTATTGAATGTTGAAAATGTTGTTGTTTGTCCATCAAGAATGATGATGACCATTCAATTCATCCAGTGGGGTTGAAGGTGTGGAGCCGTGGGTTCTAAGATGGCTGATAAGGCCTATTTTGGCTCGAAATGTTCTTTGACAATGTGGGCAAAGAATGCTTGACGTCTCTGGAGGAGGATTTCCTGCAGTGGTTTTTCTGTCCTGCCTTTTCTTCAGAGCTCTTGCAGTCCTGGTTGCCTCACATATGACTGCACCTTTGCGCAATGATGCACGCCACGAATTTCGGTCTCTGGCTGCAGCCTCCCAGGTGTCATGATGAATTCCAAAAGCATTCAGTGAAATTTTCAGAGTGTCTTTAAAACGTTTCCTCTGGCCACCTTGGGAGCGTTTACCACAACGCAGTTCGCTGTAAAAAATTCGTTTAGGGAGCCTGTGATCTGGCATGCGAGTCAAGTGACCAGCCCAGCGAATCTGATTCTTCATCAGTAGAGTGTGGATACTGGGCATGGATGCTCTTTCTAGGACTTCAGTGTCTGGAATCTTGTCTTGCCACTTAATCTTCAGTAGCTTCCTTAGGCAGACTGTGTGGAAGTGGTTTAATTTCCTAGCGTGTCGCTGATAAACAGTCCAGGTTTCACAAGCATATAGCAGTGTGGATAATACAACTGCTTTGTAGACTAGCAGTGTGGATAATACAACTGCTTTGTAGACTTTTAGCTTTGTTTGTAGGCTTATTCCAGTTCTGTCCCATACATTCTTGTACAGTCTGCCAAAGGCTGCACTGGCCTTGGAGATTCTTGCATTCACTTCGTCATCGATTGTGGCAGCTTGTGACAATCAGCTTTTACAATGATTTAAATATTGAGCACAACCCACTACTGGCAACGCCGATCGCATTCTGGTATGAACCTAAGGCCTATCCACGTCAATATGGAAGCACTATACTCGAGTTTCGCCCTCATTTGAGCTCGTCAGTAGTGCATATCCCTGACCGGATCCGGAAACAGTTCCGGATCACGCATGTGAAGCGGCACACAATGTATACATATGTATTTTACAATGATGTTGAAAATAAAGTACATCAGAATGTACCTCTCAAAGAATTAACAAGAAATCACGCATGCTTTCGCATGCAGTGCCGGTCTTACACCACAAAGATTATTATAGCAATAAAAATAATTAACTCGTAAAATTAAAATGCACATTAAAAATTATATTAAACAGAGTTCATAGAGTCATTATACATTAAAATTTAAGGAATAAACATTAAGATTCCTAGGCCAAAATAGATGTCTTTGGTAAAAATAAAACAAGTAAAAGTTTGGAAACGATTTTCAGTCAGCAATTAGAAATTAGAATAGATTTCATAGTGCTTATAGTAATCGATTACCTCCCTTTTAGTTTTAAATGTGATTTATTTCCCTTACCATAAAATTGAATAAGGATGGAGGAAGAAGAAGCAAATATAGACAACCTTAGAACATATGGCTTTCACCTCTTGTTGTCCTTCACGTACTTCTTCTTTTACTAATCCACTAAGCGTTAATGTGCTGTAAAAGACATTGAAGGGTGGCCTCCAATCGTCAACCCTCAAGTGGCAGTTGATGTTTTCGAAGAGAAAAAAAATATAACGGGGCACAACTCTGCGTGTCGCTGTTGTTATGGCAGTCTCATCTCATCATTTTCCTCTTGTACCTTGCGGTGTCTAGGTGAAGTATAAACATCGTGAGAGTGCCTGATTATGGGCTTCATATATCGATATTCCCATGGACTCTGCTATTCCCTCCGTCCTACGTTTACGTGGTCGGCCTCTTCCTCTGTTTCCATCTGGTCTGTACATCATTGCTTGTTGTGGTATGCTGTTGACTGGTAACCTACTTGCATGGCCAAACCATTTCAACATTTGACTTGCTGCTTTCTAATAAAATCTAGTGCTGCTTTAACCCCCACTTTAGTCCTGATTTCTTCATTTCTGATCTTATCTCTTCTTGATATGTTGAGTATTCTTCTCAGGAACCTCATTTCTGTTGTTGTGATTTTTCTTTCTCTTTTTCTGTCATTATCCAGGTTTGGCATTGGTATGGGAAGAAAGAAAAGTCCCAGATGATTGGCAACAGGCAATAATAGTACCAATATAGAAAAAGAAAGGGTTATGAGAGAGTGCGAAACATACAGAGGTATATCACTCATGAGCCATATAGGGCAAATGTACGCAAAACTATTGGAACAAAGAGCTAGACTCATAGTTGAACAACAGTTAAGCAAAGGCAATTCGGTTTTCGGAAAGGTCAAAGTTGCACTGATACACTATTTACACTTAGACAAATATGTGGAAAAAACTATAAAATATAATGATCAGCAGATTATTGTGTTTGTAGATCAGGAAAGGGCTTTCGACAGAGTAGGACAGATACGAATTATGGACCATCCTTGAAGATTATGAGATACAAGGGCAATTGCTAGAAAACATCATTGCCATTTACCACTGGACCCGAAATGCAGTAAGAACACGAGAAGGCATATCAGATAATATGTTCATAGTCAATACAGGAGTGAAACAAGGATGTATGCTCTCTCCTCTGCTATTTAATAGTTAGTTAGTTAGTCGACTTCTTCTGTTAGCGCCGAACGTTGGGCGGCAAACCCGACACCCCACATTGTGCCAACGGCTTCTGGCGGAAGAGCGCAATTGGGAGGGTACAAGCCTTACCCTAGTGCGAGGAAATGCAAGCTAAAGACAAAATGTCATGGCAGGGCAGACCAGGCCCTAAGCCTTTTTTGGCAGTTGGTCTAGGATCGAAGCTCCGACAGGCGGACAGTTAGAGCATTGCTTTGCTGATCCGGCAGCTTCTGCAGCTTGTCTTGTTCCAGATGTAGGGGTGTTACCTTTCCTCTGGAGTGAACTAGGCAGGCCGAGAGAGGGATCATGCTGCATGGGTAACACATGATCTCTATATTTAAGCCCAGGCTTTGTGCTATGGAGAGGCAATAACTCTATCCCTGGTCTTAACCGGTCTCGGAATCAAATTATTGCCTTCATCGACCTCACAAAGGCATTTTATTTGGTCAGTCGTGAGGGTCTGTTCAAGGCACTAAAGAAGATTGGCTGCTCACCAACTCTTCTGTCCATTGTGGAATCGTTCCACACAGGCATGAAGGGTATAATCAAGTTTGATGGTGCAACTTCTGAAGAGTTTGAAATCAAGAGTGGAGTTAAGCAAGGTTGTGTACTAGCTCCCACACTCTTTGGAATATACTTTTCACTTCTACTGAAATATGCCTTTCGTGATCAGGATGGTGGTATATACATTCACTCACGCTCAGATGGCGGCCTCTACAATGCTCAGAGATTGAAGGCCAAGACCAAAATTAGGAGGGTACTGATCAGAGAGTTGCTTTTTGCAGATGATGCTGCAGTTACGACCCACTCTGAGGAAGAATGGCAATGTCTACTATCTGCATTCTCCAATGCTTGTTCTGAATTTGGTTTAACAATTAGCAAAAAGAAGACACAGATTATGTCACAAGGTGCATATGGGGTACCATCAATCTTTATTGACGACGCCGAACTAGAGATGGTAGACCATTTTACATATCTAGGATCAGTGGTAAATAGCAAATTATCCCTAGATCAGGAAATCAACATCAGGATTGGTAAGGCAGCAACAACAATGAACAGGTTAAGAAAAAGAGTCTGGGAGAACAGAAAGCTTACTGCCAAAACAAAAGTCCTTGTCTATCAAGCCTGTGTCCTTAGTACTCTTCTTTATGGCAGTGAAACCTGGACAACTTACTCACACCAAGAGAAACGTTTAAACAGTTATCATATGCGGTGTCTGCGAAGAATTCTTGGTATTAAGTGGCAAGACAAAATCACAAATACTGAAGTACTGGAAAGATCAGGTTGTGTGACGGTTTATTCCATGCTCAGTCTTCGTAGACTTAGATGGATAGTACATCTTAGGAGGATGGATGATGGTAGAATACCAAAGGACATATTTTTGGTGAATTACAGATGGGTAAGAGATCTCAGGGTCGGCCTCTACTACGATACAAAGATGTGTGTAAGCGGGACATGATTGATACAGGCATTGATAATGCACATTGGGAGCAAGTCGCCGCTGAACGTGTTGCATGGAGGGCAAACATCAGAAATGGAATAAAGACAAAGGAGAAAATTATTGCAGATAAGTCACACACCGAGCGTGTGAGACGTAAGATGGTGCATGATGGTGGAAATGACAACGCGTTCACATGCACCCACTGTGAACGGACATTTACAGCGCAAATTGGCCTTATCAGTCACATTCGCTACCGCCATAGGTAAAAGTTATTATGCCTTTTTAAAGCACAAACTATCGTCTGTCAAGACGGCAAGGTTCCAATGTGTCAATGTCAGTTAGTCGACAGATCATCCTCATTGCACATCGAACCATTCAGTCCATAAGTGCTCGGATCCCCTCCTCAGCAAATCCCGCAGCGTGTGGCGGCTAACGATACCAGTTCTGTGAGGTTTATCAATCTTCTTTGGGTTCCTGCGTAGTGTTCTTGTTTGGCCACCCCTCCTTTAATTTGCTGTTCTCGCAGTCTGGGCATGGTTGTAGATTCACAGTCATCACTTGGTTCTCGCAAAAGTCTTACTTCTCGTAGAGCATTAAAAATGTAAGCCTGGTCCATGGCGCGTCCGCCCTCCACAGTAGCCTCACCTTCGAGCTTGTCAGCCCACTCATTTCCTTGTACCTCCGCATGCCCTGGCACGAAGATGAAACTAATCTTTGCCAGCCGAGACCGCACCAGAGACAGCAATAATTCTCTTCGGATCCACCCCATCTATACCCTCTTGAGCATGCTCATTGAGTCACTAAGGAAACATGCCCTAGTAAATGTCTGTGTCTCGAGCCATGTTATTGCTTTACTTACTGCCATGACTTCCATAGTCTGGCTACTTGTCGCCTCAGCAAAAGCACCAGAGTCCTCCTTCACAATTCTCCCTCCGGCCTGAGCCGTAAAGGCCCATGAGCTTCTCACATGTCGGACGACCGACCCATCTGTGTAAATGACAGCATCACCGTCTAGTGAATTCTCGAAAATCAATGCTTGTACTTCCGCCTCCACAGCAGCCGGATTTTCTTGTCTGCATTTTCTGTCTAGTTGGAAGCAAACTGAAAAGGACGTATATAAATCTGTTGGCGCTTGTAACCACTCCTCGCCAGGTTCTAAGTCCTCAAATGAACACACCTGTTGAAGAATGTCTTCGGCTTTACCCATCCACGACCGTCCTCTTTTTAACCTGCTGCCCTTTACCTTCATAATTTTGCTATGCAGTGGATGTTGTGTGTTTGCGTTAACTCTGAGGTAGGCACGTGCTCTGCAAATTTGTATTCTGTCTTCGATGGTTGGAAAATCAAGAAGGTAGCGCATCGCCCTGCATGCTGTATCTCTTGTACATCCAAGAATAATGCGCATGGCTTCATTCTGTATCCTTTCCATCCTTTCTGCCTGCTTACGGCTGAGAGTCAGGATTGCCATTGCATACACAAAAACAAACTTGACCAGCCCCTCGTACAGAAGACATAGATGGCGCTGCTCACAGTTTGCTGCAGCCATCACCCGCATCGCAACCAAACACCGCTTGGCTTTTGTTGTCACCTGGTCTATGTGCTCACTATAAACAAGGCTTCGATCAAAACGTAATCCCAGGTAATTCCTTGCCTGCGTTCTTTTCACTGTCTCTGAACACAGATTAACAGTTGGTGTTGGAGTGTTGACAATATGATTATTCAACGAGAACCATATCACTGTTGCCTGTGTTGGGTTGACCATTGCCCCATCTTCAACACACCAAATACTTATGCGATTGAGTTCGGTTTGTAGTTCCACAGCAACCTGATTCTTATCCTTCCCCTGACGATACATTAAAACATCGTCGGCATATGACAGTGTCCTCCCCGGTCCATAGATCTGCCCGCTGGTGATTCTCACAGTGAAGGCGTTGATCAGTACCGGAGATAATGTTGATCCCTGTGGTAGGCCAGGATATATTGTTGTTGGTTCCGAAGTCCAACTGCCACATCTGAAAACTACTTTCCGTTGGAAGAGGGCTGCAGCGTTTCAATTAAGGAGAAATGGACTTATTTTGAGTTCAAGAAGCTGAAGCATTAAAAAATCCATTGGTTCTCTGTTGTACGCGTCCTCAAGATCAATCGTTGCAGCAGAGATTTCAATGCCTGAGTGGAAACCTTCATAGACATCATGGACAAAAACTGCTGCACTGGTCCAGGGTTGTCTTTTTGGACGGTACCCACCCACCCTCTAGCTGGCTTGATATTTTTTCTGGCAATTAACTTCCCCAACAGTTTGCCTATTGTTTTCTGCATGGTTATAACTCGATATCCCTGAATTTTTGTGTGGTCTTTGCCTGGCTTCGGCAAGGGAATCAGACAGCTGTGTAACCACTCCTACTTGAAGCTAGCACTCCTTATACTGTTGTTGTACATGTCTGCTAGTTTCTCTAGCTCGTTGTCGGTACACCTATTGATGTCGTCGAATTTTATGCCATCTGGCCCAGCAGTTTTGTTTGTTTATCGTCGAAGCACAACCTTGATTTCTTTCACTGTCACTGTGTCTTCATTCGAAATGCTCTGGGCCTTGCACCTGTCTGAGGTGACCTCCTTGGCAAGATTTCGGCCTCCCATGTCTGTCTGGTTGCTCTGCTCTAGATAGCATTCATAGAGGGCTTTGCCCTTGTCCTCGTCAGTCCTCTGCCAGATGAGGTCAGCACCTTGGAAGTCAGAAATGCTCTTATTCTTGACTACCCTACTCATGCTTTTATGTAATAGCCAGAACAATTTCAGTGACTTGTGTATGCTTACTCTTTAACATACCTCTGCCCATTTTTCACTTTTGACCACCTTGACCAGTTTTTTTTTTTTTTAAACTGGCTTACGTTTGTGTGCTTCTCTCTTTCTAAGTGCATGCAGGGACTAGGATGGCCAGCTCTGTTCTTCTTGGAATTTTGCCATCTCCTTACAGCACTACGCTTATCCACCCAGGCCTTCTCCATCTCGAAATTCCACCAAGGTGGCTGATCCCAGTTTTTTTCCCTGCCCTGAAGCTTTCTGCGCTTGTCACGTCTCATTTTACTCACCGCATCTTGCCCTGTATTTTCAAACTGGAAAGTTTTGACCGTTAACTTGTGCTGCCTGTTTCTGCCTTTCTCCACCAATATGCTGCAAGGGTGGTGGTCGCTGTCGTAGTGCTCTAGGACACCCCATCTACACACTGTAATGAGTGAAGGAGAAACCACCGCTAGGTCAATAGCACTATCCTCATCACCTGGACGGCTTGCTGTCCTAGTGACACAGCCACTGATGATACAAACCTTGTCAATGGTTTCAAGTGCAGTCTCGAGCTCCTCTCCCTGTGTGTTGGAGGAAATGTTTCCCCATGATCTACCTTTATCGTTGAAATCGCCACAGAAAATAACATTTCTCTTGTGACCTAATATGTCACTTAAGCACTGCCTCTTCTGGAAAGCCATACTCACGTTGCGGGCATAAACATTAACCAACATGAATGGTAGACCGGATTGAACTCTTACCGCCTGTATTTGTATGTCGTCACTGTCCATACTGGATCTCACGATGTTCTTAATGAGAACCGAGTGAGATGGTCGTTGTCTAGGTTACACTGCTCCTTGTATGTCACTACGGAGGTTAAGTTGAGCTAGCCACCTGTGTCACAATATAACTCACCCCTCAATACACATCCACCAGTCAGTGAACAAGATTGAGTTGGCGCACATAATCTTCTAATGCAGAAGGAACACGAACACACGTAACATATTTCCATATCTAGAAAACAATATAATCCACAGAATATATATATATATATATATATATATATATATATATATATATATATATATATATATATATATATATATATATATATATATATATATCCTCACAACTTAATACGCACGCATCACTGCCTTCTCAAGGCCTGCTTTATCTCAAATTCACAAGACCGTTATCCAGCTCCTATCCACGGCTGGACCTCACACCATACAACCCACGCACGGGGTCTCCGCCTACAGTTATCCAGCTACTACCCACGGCTGGACCTCACACAATACAACCCACACACTGGGTCTAGGCCTCCATTAAAAAAAAAAAAACAAACTAGGAGAAAGATCTCTATCTAACTCCGCTCGGAGTCTAACTCCGATCAGCTCGGAGTCAAAACATCAACTCTCCAAAACAAACAAACCGACCCTCAGTCGGTCTCAGCCGCCACTACCTTCCAGTCTCCTGACTTCACACAAAACTAAACTGTCTCTCACCCCATCCACCCTGGGGGTCTGCATCCACCCTCACCATTATTTCTCATGGCTGGTTGTTTTTCTCCTAGCCCCGCTACAGGTCACTCACCTCAATGTTAATGACCCAGGCATATGTCACAGGACATGTCTAGCTCCGAAACCACCATACTGTGCAGATGAGAATAGCCATTCCCAGATATCGTCTGTTGTAGAAACATTTGAAGCCGGAAATTCGGAGTAACCGATCACCCAGTCTCGTCTCCTGGAGCGCTACAATGTCATTCCTATAAACCAGGTTTTCTAGAATAGGTTCTGCTGTTTACGCTTGCGCATTTCCAATATAGAATACGGTATTCCTGACTCCTGAGGCCCAGACGGTCATATTTGAGTCTAAAACGCCTTAATCCACCACGCTTACCTTGCCGTTTGCTGCCTGCCCAGCGCCCACGTCGCCTTGTTAGGTTGACTGCCCACCGCTTGGAGAACACACGTTGTTCACCATGTTGAAAAAAACCGAACACCACAGAACCACACACACACACACTGCGAAAAATTCACCCAAGGATTGCTTCACTCTATGCACGAAACTCCGTAGCATCGATGCAGGTCTTGAGTAGAGTCCTGGTTCTACATTCTGGCACACAAATTACACGCAAAAAGATGAAAAACAATCCATCTCCTACGTGAAAAAGTTAACGGTCATAAAACAACACGACCATCAGTCGCATTCTTGACCGGAAGATTCTGCTATTTAATATCTACATGGACAGAATATCCAAAGAAGCAAGTCTTAACAGAACAGATTCAGGCAATTTAGAACTCTTTACTCCAGATGAAACAACTGATCCACAGGAAATAAATGAACTTCTATTTGCAGACGATCAAAGCCTGTTTTACAGCGATGAGGGCAGACTACAAAATCAAATTAATAATCTGAGTTCAACCTGCAGCAGATACACTATGAGTATAAACACAGCCAAAACCGAAGTAATGCAAGTTAGCAGATCGCCGGGCCCACTAAGTATACAGATAAATAACACACCTCTGAAACAAGTTAAAGAATTCAAATATCTTGGAAGTATGATCACAGAAGATGGCAGATTGGACAGAGAAATAGAAATCAGATGTCCAAAAAAAAAAAAAAGAAAGAAATAGTGCAGTTACATGTCAACTATCACCCTCACTGAAACATCCAACTTTACCCATGTCCGTAAAACGACAGATAAGAAACAACATATTCACACCAACACTATGCTACCAATCTCAAACTTGGACTTTATCCAAATCACACTTTCGCAAAATCAACACCTGCGAGATGAGATGCCTGAGGAGAGCTGCCAACCTAACAATCCGAGACCGAGTAAGAAATGCTGATATCAGACAGACAGTGGGATCAACATCTTGTGCCACATTTATTGAAAGGCAGAAGATCGAGTGGTTTGGCCATGTCGTTAGAATGCAACACCAACAACTACCATCACTGGCCTTACATCAAAGATCATCTGCGACGAGACCAAGAGGACGCCCAAGAAGACAATGGATTGATGACATCAAAGACATTGTACAACCACACGGAATGACACTATCCAGTGACGCCCACCGGGCGCTGGAACGCTAATTATTCCTCCCCACGACGCTTGACGGCAGAAGTGGAAGGATGATGATGATGAATGTCTGACCGTAGAGTATTTTCTGACCTTGTTATTGAATGTTTAAAATTAAGTACACCTCAGATGTACCTCTCAAAGAATAAAAAGAAATCACGCATGCTTTCGCATGCAATGCCGGTCTTGCCAAAACAAAATGATTATTATGGCTTTTCGTACAAATATAAATTAAAATAATATGTGTGTTACAAGTGTTTATTAATTGTTATTAGTAGCGTAATTTATAGTAGTATTTATAATAAAATTAACATCAATGCAAAATCCTTTTTTAGTTATAGAAATATAAAAACAAAAGCAAAATAATCTGGAAAATATTTCAAGTCTGCAAATAGAAATTAGAATAGATTTAATAGTAATTATAATATTTCTATTATCCCCCTTTCATATCAAATGAGAATTACGTCCCTTAAAACATAATTAATTGGTTAAAAGCTAGAGAAGAAGAAGAAGAAAACCTTAAAACACATGTTTTTCGTCTTTTTTCTTCTCCACCCCTTCCGTCTTCTTCTAATCCTCTTAGTCTTAAGGGTTAATTTTCTGTAAAAGAAGCAGGAGGGTGGCCTTCCATCGTCAACCCTAAAAAAAAAAAAAAACGGTTGAAGTTTTCGAAGGGAAAAATGCTGTTGAGGGGCAACAACTCTTCGTGTCGCTGTAATGGCAGTAATTTCTCACAGGATTAGGTTAACATTGAGTTTATTCAACGGCTGTTGGTGACCTAGGGGATATAGATGAACTACAACTAAATATTGTTGCGTATGCATTATTTCTTCTCATTGGACTGCCGAGCAACTTGATGAACTCTAATTTTAGGCGCGGATTGTTGTGTTGGCATTCCACAAGGGCCTTATGCGTGTATGCCTGTGGGTGCTCCCCTCCAAAGAGGAACGAAGACAAGATGGAGAATAAGAATAAGATATTGCGTGAAGCTTCTTGGGAATTGTGACTGTTTTCATGCCGTTAGCAGACTCATTTCGATCATACACGTCATGTATCCAACTGTGAGTGCAATGCGTGGGTGCTGAATGTCTTCCATCATTGTGGGGATTTCCTTTGTCTCTTCTAAGTCTTCTCTCATAATTGTGGCGATTTGCTATGACTTCACCAAGTCTTCTCCCATCGTTATGGAGATTTGCTATGACTTCACTAAGTCTTCTCCCATCGTTATGGAGATTAGCTATGACTCCCCTAAATCTTCTCCCATCGTTGTGGGGATTTGCTATGACTCCCCCAAGTCTTCTTTCGTTGGTGTGGGGATTTGCTATGACTCTCCTAAGTAGGGAAATAATCACACCATTAAGTCCTAATAAACATAAAACATGACTAAGAAGCTCGACGAATGGAAAAACACGCAAGGATGCATACAAACTCTAAAGTTTTTATCAATGAACAAAAAAATAGAGAGAGAGAGAGAGAGAGAGAGAGAGAGAGAGAGAGAGAGAGAGAGAGAGAGAGAGAGAGAGAGAGAGAAGAGAGAGAGAGAGAGAGAGAGAGAGAGAGAGAGAGAGAGAGAGAGAGAGACTAAACAATAAGAATACATAATCGGTGGATTTGAAGAAGATTTATCGGTTAGTTAGTTAGAAAGGTAGGCGGTTAGTTGATTGGCAGCTTAGTTGGCTGGTTGGTTTATTAGTAAGTTGGTTAGATAGTTAATTAGTCTGCTTCCTGGTTGATTTGTTGCTGGGTTGGTTGGTTTGTTAGTCATAAAAATTCCTCACTGCACTTCGAACCCTTCAAACCATATGTACTCTGATTACCCCGTCAATATCGTCCTCTGCGTGTAACAGCGGACGACAGATACCATTAGATTAGTTGTATCAGTGTATTTTTTTGTTTGTATGCTGACGAAGGTTTTAGCCGCAACGTCCATTTTGTCCCTTGTAATTGTGCTCTAGTAAAGCTTAATTTGAATTTTAACGTGAATTGTGCAACGTGCACCCAACAACATGGAGTAAACTGCAGATATTTGATATCCCCCAGTTCATCAACAGCCCCATGATGAAAAAGTCGGCTACCTAGTCATAACATAAGTTACATAACTAATGATTACTGCTTATCACTGCGACACGAAGAGTTGTTGCCCGCTAAGTAATTTACCATGCGAATAAAACATCCACTTGCGGGTTGGCGATGAGCTACCATCGCGGATGTCTTCTACAGGAAAATAAAGTACAAGAGGGATAGAAGAAGAAGGATGACAAGAAGCCTGTTTTAGTCCGCCTCCTTCTTCTTCTGATTCCGCTTTCTCTAGTCATTTTTCTCTCATTTGTATATATTTAATTATATTATAAGGGAAGTAATCTTCGCATGTCTATATAAGGGACATAATAAAATACTTAATATAATAGTATAATTATCAATTTACGATTGCAGCTGTAAAGGTTTTAGTATAGGCATTTTATTTATAACTATAAATACTTTAGTTGCTGTGAAATATTATAAAAGACGTTTGTTTCATTTAAATTTTCTTAGTTAAGGTCTCATAAATAATTGTCAAAATCATTTTTTAACACAAATAATATTACATTTATTATATGCTTTTATTCATAACGCATTTATAAATATGTGTGCAAGACCGGTGCTACATGCATACGCATGTCCGGTTTTTTCTTTCTTTGAAAGGTACAACAACGTACCATATTTTGAACATGCAGTTAACTAAATTATATAGGAAGTAAAATTGCAGACCGCTTTTAAAGTGCAAATTGGGATAAGAACCGACATCACTGCACTGAGGACATTCCCAAACGGTTCCGTCCCTTCGTTCAACAACCAGCGAAGAGCCATACTAATAATCGTTCTCACCACTATTATCTGATTTAAAGTTCTGGTCTTCCCTCTCAGTTTTGAGATTCTTCCAGAACCCCTGCCGACCCCAGCAATCTTCACATACGGGTTCTCAATCTGTTCCCTCGCCTTCTCTACCTGGGCCCACAAGCGCACGACCAATACCCCCTTGTCCATAGGCAATCTGCAAGAGGTTTCATCCCCCCCCCCCCCCCGATCCCCGCGGGCCATGGCAAAATAAAATATCCATACAATTCTCACAATCTGTGACCTCTGAAGCGACGATAACCATTCCACACGAAACATTCCTTTCTCAACCTTACTATTACTAAGCATACTCTTTGAATCCTAATGAATATAAATAGAAGAGCACTCT
Source organism: Cepaea nemoralis (assembly GCA_014155875.1). Lineage (NCBI taxonomy): Eukaryota > Metazoa > Mollusca > Gastropoda > Stylommatophora > Helicidae > Cepaea > Cepaea nemoralis. Next base: position 960 of record JACEFZ010021951.1, on the reverse strand, counting down.
TCCGAATAATGATCCCAAATTATTTTTTCTTTGTAAAAAGTATCCCTTACAGGGCCTCATTGGGCGATGTAAAAAGAATATTAAACACTACGAATTAAAATATAGAACTGAGAAAATCGAAACACGTACCAATAATATTTGACAGTTATATGTGGACATTGTGGCACAAAAGTTGTAAATACTGTTCGAAAACATGTTCTTTGTGACTCTGGCGATACTGAAACTCTGCTAAATATGCATTAAACAATGCACGACTAGTGCTGCCTTGGTATCGTTGTTTCCTTTTCACTTGCGTCCATAACCGTAACCCTTCAATTGTGTGGTGGACTGCTAGACCAATCGATGGATGCAGTAAATGTTTCTGGGGCCGGAGGGCCCTCACTTTCGTCGGAGTGTATACCAGTATCATTCGGTCTAGCAGACCACCACACACTCAAAGTGATCGACAACACGTCGCCCCTGAATCAACATACCGCACCGAAACGAGCATAATGAACTATTGAGGCCCTGATATATATATATATATATATATATATATATATATATATATATATATATATATATATATATATATATATATATATATATATATATATATATATATATATATATATATATATATATATATATATATATATGGCATAAGCCTGGGTCATTGACATTGAGGTGAGTGACCGGGCATGAGGAAGAATGGAGATGAGAGTGGGAGACAGTAAAGTGACTGACCTGGCTATGAGAAAACAGCCAGTCCTGAGAAATAAAAGAGTGAGGGTAGAGGAAAAACCACTAGGGCGGTGTCCTATATTTTTAAGGGGGTGGGGACCTTAGTTCATATCCTTTAAAAAGAAATAAGGCAACATCCTCCCTTCTTATAACCCCAGGGGAAAGAAACCTGGAGTTTCTGCAGGCCTCGTTTTTAAGTATGTCTAGGAATATAGATTATGCCCCTTTGGTTTTTCA
>JACEFZ010021950.1:0-35391 GCA_014155875.1 Cepaea nemoralis | reverse complement strand
GGCAAAAGGTGCAACGGAATTTAAATTCATGATGTCACAAATTAAAATTATCGTTATGGTGCTAATCCCGCGAAGTCCCATCAGGCGGTGATAGTGCCGGGACCCCTGCCTCGAGGGGGTCCACCCATGACTACTGGTGGTCACCTTCCCCTGTGCTGTGGAGTCAAGGCACAGAGGAGTAGGTTAAGAGCTATTGACCAAACACCCCGGACACTCAACATACTACAGTGGAATGCCGAAGGAGTTTATAACAAGAAAGCCTCCGTAACACAGCGTCTTCATAAAGATAGAATAGATGTGGCATGCATTCAAGAGACACATCTCAACGCCAATCGCACATTTTCAGTCGAGGGATATCAGGCCACACGTTTCGACCGCGAAGGACACAAAGGAGGAGTTGTAATACTTGTACGAAATACAACACCTTGCAGCAAAGTATCTGTGATCTCTGACAACCAAGCGGAAATTATAGGTGTTGATATAATGATAAAGGACATGAAAATAAGAATTTACAATCTGTATAGCCCAGCAGATAAGGATCTTAAACTCTCAAACATGAAAATAACTGACACAAATTGCATTGTTGTCGGAGACTTTAATAGCCGTTCAGAAAGATGGGGATACCCAGATACTGACAAAAGAGGAGATGAAGTGGAGGACTGGGAAATAGACTCAAATCTCCATCTACTCAACAAAGCTGGATGACACACCGAGCTTCTACTCCAGAAGATGGATTACCACTTCTACTCCAGACTTAGCTTTCTGCACAGGAGACATCCTCCACAAAATCGATCGCCATGTGCTTGACCAATTAGCAGGTAGTGACCACAGACCAATCAAGCTTGTAATGAATATGGAGTATGTTCCACAGGAGCAAAAGCCTTTGCCCCGCTGGAATTACAAACGAGCAGATTGGGACAGATTTGCCATACTAACAGACAAATATTGTGAAAACATAAATACACGATATGGCAACATGAAGCAAATGGTGGAAAGTCTAAACAGAGCAATAATACAGGCAGGCCACTGAGTCTATTCCAAGAGGAGCGAGGAAAAATTACAAACCATACTGGACTGAAGAACTACAAATTTTGGAGGACAAAGTTGAAGATGCTAGGAAGACCGCAGAGAGAGAACAAACAACTGAAGCGAACATCTCTCTCAAAGCCATCTCAGCAAAATATAAAAGAACAGTAAATCAAACAACAAGAGATTGTTGGAGGGAAAAAAACAGAAAACCTGAATTTTGACAGGGATGGAAACAAACTATGGAAACTAGTGAAAGCCATGAACAATGAAGGACCTAGAAACAAACAAATAACAATTAAACAAGGAAATGCCTTGCTTACAGGAAAAAAGGCTGCAAATGCACTAATGGAACACTATGCCAGTGCAAACCACATTGATATTACAACCGAACAGAAGAAAGCAATCAAAGATAAACAGATACATCATAGAATACAGAGACAGCAGCAGAATATATGATGGCAAATCTAACAATGGAAGAAATGGAACAGGCAATGAATACCCTAAAAAAGAAGAAATCACCAGGAAAGGATGGAATCACAAATGAAATGCTAATAGGACTAGGCACTAAGGCAAAAAAGAAACTACTAGCAGTCCTAAATTACAGCTGGAAGAGGGGAATAGTCCCACAGGCATGGAAGGAAGCTATACTAATACCAGTCCCAAAGAAAGGAAAAGACCTGGAAGAACCAAATGGCTATCGACCTATCAGTCTACTTAGCTGTGTAGGAAAATTAATGGAACGCATTATCAATGGCAGGCTAACATGGCATCTGGAAGAAAACCAACTCTTAACACCACACCAAGCAGGATTCAGAAAGTACAGATCCACTGAAGATCAAATAACCTATATAGCTCAGGAAATAGAGGATGCCTTCCAAGAGAAAAAGCACACACTAGCGGTCTGGGATAGATTTAGAAAAAGCATTTGATAAAGTATGGAAGAAGGACTGAAAGTAAAACTGCAAAAAATGCATGTTTGTGGGAAAATGTACAATTGGATCAGCCACTACCTTGAGAACAGAACTGCCAGGACAAAAGTACAAGGACAAACCAGCAAAATGATGCTGTTGGAGCAAGGTGTCCCCCAAGGAGGAGTTCTTTCACCAACATTATTCCTAGCATATATAAACGACATCACGGAAAGTTTTCCAGCCAGAGTACACACATCATCCTTTGCAGATGACCTAGCCATATGGACATCTGAAGAATATATTAGTACAGCTAACAGCAGAATACAGCAAGCCCTATTAGCGCTAGAGGACTGGTCAAAATCATGGCTAGTGAAGATAAGTGAGGAGAAAACAACATGCACAGTGTTCTCCCTCTCAACTAAAACTCAGCAACCTAAGCTGGTATTGAATGGAAAAATATTGCGCCATGAAGAAAATCCAAACTATCTAGGAGTCACATTTGATCGTCGCCTGACATGGAAAACACAGGTTGAGAAAAATCGAACAAGAGCAAGGCAAAGAATGGCAATCATGAAAAAGCTTGCTGGTACAACGTGGGGAGCAGATGAGAAAGTTCTCAAGAAGTTATATACTGGACGGGTGAGGCCAGTACTGGAATATGGCATTGCAGCTTGGGCAACAGCAGCTAAGTCAAACTTTAACAAAATAAGTAGAGTCCAAAATCAAGGAATGCGAATCATAACTGGAAGCCTGAAGACAACGCCTATTAATGAATTAGAAAAGATCACTTGTTTACAACCAATGCAGGATAGAAGAGATAGCAGAGCCCAGCAACAAGCAGAAAAATTTAGAAGATTGACAGACCACCCTATGTATAAAAGGTTTAGTGGTTTTGGAAAGGGAAGACTGAAGCGTAGCAACTTTGTAGAAACTGCAAAACGAAAGATTAGGGCAGATCCCATACTTAACATATCAACAGTCAGACCCATTTACAATGCAGACAAGTTCCCAGCTTGGAGACAGCAGCAACTGCCTGAGATGATAGAAAACATTCCTGGTATTGAGAAAAAGAACACTCAGCATGAAACCGAAAGAAGAGAAATAACCCTAAACTACATAAAAGAACATTACCCAAGCAGCAATTGGACCCATGCATATACAGATGGATCAGCCAAAAATTCAGTAGAGAATGGAGGAGGAGGAATTCTCCTAAATTTAAAAAAATGGAGTGAAAAAAAAAACAAATTCAGTGGCAACTGGAAAGTTTTGAAGTAACTTCAAAGAGGAGGTAGAGGCTCTGAAAACTGCAGCAGAAAAGCTCTTGATGGAGGACAATAAAGAGAAGCAAATAGCTATCTTCAGAGATGCAAAGTCAGCTGTCTCAATACTGAAGAGCAACAACAGCACAGAAATAGCTGACCTAAGAGCAGCACTCCATGGTCTATGCCAGAAATCCAAAAAAGTTGTAATACAGTGGATCCCATCACATTGCAGTATACCTGGAAATGAAGAGGCTGACAGACTGGCAAAAGAGGGCGGACGACTACCACAGCCTGACATAGACATAACCTATAATGAGGCAAAGAGGTTGATAAAAAGCACTTATAGAACCAAATGGGAATCAGAGCATCCAGGCCACCAGAAGGATGATGCATATTACAAACTCGACCGAAGAGAACAAGTAACAATCTTCAGACTCCGCACAGGACATAACAGGCTGAAATACCACTTGTTCAACAAACTAAAGATAGGAGATACAGATGAATGTAAGTGTGGAACTGGTAAAATGACAGCTAAACATTTTCTGCAAGAGTGCCCAATATATGCAGAACAGAGAAAGATATTTTGGCCCACACCTGCTTCATTTGAGGACAAGCTCTATGGAGATATCAACAAGCTCAAGTCGACTGCAGTTTACTTTAACTGTATTCAGGTTGACATTTAAATGTACATGAAGAAGTATTTAGACTGCCACACTTCATACCACAGGCATGTTGGTTACACAAGCCTCCCAGAGGCATGAAATGGAATATTGCTTGGATAGCAAATCCATTACGTGGAAAGTCCGAATCGAAAGCTCACTGTGTGGGCTTCATAAAAGGTGGAAAAAGTGTCCTAGTGGCACAAAATGGAATATTGCTCGGATAGCAAATCCATTACGTGGAAAGTCCGAATAGAAAGCTCACTGTGTGGGCTTCATAAAAGGTGGAAAAAGTGTCCTAGTGGCACAAAATGGAATATTGCTCGGATAGCAAATCCATTACGTGGAAAGTCCGAATCGAAAGCTCACTGTGTGGATGTCATCTGCAAACTGCATTCTTCTGGCTTCTAGAAGAACAGCCTATGGTGAACGGAAGGCCCAATATACGGAAGTGAGGCTAAGCAGCCATGTGCAGGATGTGACGATTCCTTGGGTGAGCCCAGTACCAGAGCGCTGTGTGATGGCTCTGCAATTATGGAAGCCTCCTTGGATGGCGGGGAATGCCCATGGTCTGCCCTGCCTTCCCTTGAGGGCTGACCAGGATGCCTTTGGCTGTTCTATATGGGCCAAGATGGGATGGGAGATAACACCACAACAGTGAGAGTCTAACGTCCTAAGAAACCCCCGGGAAGGTTAACCCGGTCAACAAATGCCCGCAGAAGTCGGATGTGTCGGCCTAACGGCGCAAGAACGCAGCTCTGCTGTAAACAGGCACAACGCAATCACGTCCGAAAAAAAAAATTCCGGATGAACGAAGAAGAAGAAGAAGAAATCCTGGACGAGCCCGAATGTTGTGTTTTATATTTAAAAAAAGAAGTTTACTTTAATGTAAAATTGAAGAAGGCGGTTATGGCTGTTATTTTAAATGTTGCGCCATGCAGAGTTCTACAGCATGCTCGGCATGAGTGTGTTACCTGCCTACGTGGATGGAAACCATATCATGACCGCACCCCCTGTTCTTTATGGCGCACACAAGGCACCCCTCCCCCAACTCACTTTAAACTGGAGCCTAGTCCACACACTTGCTACTGCTAGAAGTGGTTGCTATTACAAGATGAGTGCACTGGAGTGATATTGTGTGTGGGTTATCTTTCACTATCGCCAGTCACCCCCCACCATCAGGCGAACCCTCTCCGATTTCTGTAATTTACGTCCTCAAGTCAAGATCGAGAAGTCAACATTTAAGTGCGAATGATGGAGCGGAGTGTGGAACTAACCCACTGCACTGCGGTCACAAGAAACAGTTTATACGTGTTAAACATGTCAGCCACGCCGACCTTCATACAAGAGTGATCAATTCGAATGGACAGGGTTCTAAGCACAACAACGTTAACTACAATAAGAACAACATCAACATGTTGCCTGTTTACATTTGAACAGTGATGTGTGTGTTATGTATTTCATCTAAAATTTTATTAATCTATTCACCGCGTACAATATATAACACTGCAGTATGTGCCTGACGAGATGCAGCTAAATTTGTCAGGCAAGAAATTGTACAACCGACAGTTTTGGGCTTTTGTGCCTAAACAACAACAATCACAATTTTTATAGTAGGAAGGAAGAAGTCGGGTTGGGAGCTGAGACGCGAAAGAGGATTTTGAATTCCTTTAAAGTCGCTAAAATATGAGACTAGTAATAGGTAGATTCCTAAAACGTCTCTTAAACATGAAACTAGAAATAGGTTAATTCATGAAACGTGACTGAATCCTGAAACTAGAAACAGGTGAACTCCTGAAAAGTCGCTTAAAACCCTGAAATTAGAAACAAGTGAAAAGCTGCTAAAACCTGAACTAGAAATTAGTGAATTCCTGAAAAGTCTTTGAAACATTAGAATAGAAAGTGGTTAATGAATGTAAAGTCAGCAGGCTTACTGTTTTCATTATAGTTGCACAGCCTACTATCGACTTTACACATGAAATGCTAGTGAATGGAAAATAAAATGATTCGGCTGCAATTAACGCATTTAGTTAATACCGTCACTGAACAACAACACATAACAAATGTAACAAGCGCTGAGTTTGAACTGTCTGATCCGTTTGTTGGAATTTTGACATCCCCAAAAGTCTTTGACATTGTATTGTGTTTAAACACAAAAGACATAGGCAATATATTGCACGATTTGTAAACTCTTTTTCTATCAATCAGAGGCTTGTTGACAATACTTTTATCTCCAACTTTAAATTCATCCCTCATTGGCCACTGTTTCCTTGTTAAGTGCATGTCCTTTGCCCCGCTATCCCAAACACACATGAAGCATGGATATTGGTTGAATTACTTTTGCTGACCATACAAAAAGTTCATAATTTTAAGATCTACACAAACCATCCAGTTATTTTCTAAATACTTCACATTTTCAAGAACTGTGCTTATTGTAGCATACTCCTTCTTCGTTCTAGTAGAATGAGCGATTGGAATTCAGCCTTTATTTGTTACCATTGTGAAAGAGAACACCTTTCAAACTTCTTTTAGAGCTGTCAAAGAAAAGTCGCCACTCATCTGATGTATAACTTACACCCATTTCGTTTACAAGAACTCCTACATTAGAACAAAACATGCGGTTGTTGTTTACACAAAAGAATGGAAGAAAACCTTGCTTTCTGATGTGATAAAATGTAATCTTTGTTTCAGTAGTCAGTAATTTTTCTTTCGATCTTGAAGCCAAACGTTCCGAAGATTCCTTGGAGAGACATATATCTCTAATGAGATCATTCAGTTTACGCTGGTCGACGCATTGAGCAGCTGGAAAATCATCTTCGAAATCACTAACACAGTCACATGTCGTTTCACATGCCACCGCTGTCTCATCTTCTAGCAGGGAATTCGAAATCTGACTGAAAGTTGGAAATGGTATGTCATCTCTCGAGGAACAGGTCGTCTAGCAAAATCTAAATCTGGATATTTCCATTTGTTGTGATTTCCCCCCTCTCCAAACCATCGGAATTCCAAATTTTCAACATTTTCTTTCCCGACAAGTCCACTGTCGCAAGTGTCCAAGACTTGTTTTGAAAACAATATGAGGAGTCCAAGACTTGTCCTGGTCACCTCGTTTTACTTTAAAGTTGGCAACACTGGTGTAACTACGGTAGCAGTATGTACTGTTGTAACTACGGTAGCAGTATGTACTGTTGTAACTACGGTAGCAGTATGTACTGTTGTAACTACGGTAGCAGTATGTACTGTTGTAACTACGGTAGCAGTATGTACTGTTGTAACTACGGTAGCAGTATGTACTGGTGTAACTACGGTAGCAGTATGTACTGTTGTAACTACGGTAGCAGTATGTACTGTTGTAACTACGGTAGCAGTATGTACTGGTGTAACTACGGTAGCAGTATGTACTGTTGTAACTACGGTAGCAGTATGTACTGTTGTAACTACGGTAGCAGTATGTACTGTTGTAACTACGGTAGCAGTATGTACTGGTGTAACTACGGTAGCAGTATGTACTGTTGTAACTACGGTAGCAGTATGTACTGGTGTAACTACGGTAGCAGTATGTACTGTTGTAACTACGGTAGCAGTATGTACTGTTGTAACTACGGTAGCAGTATGTACTGGTGTAACTACGGTAGCAGTATGTACTGTTGTAACTACGGTAGCAGTATGTACTGTTGTAACTACGGTAGCAGTATGTACTGCTGTACTGCTACGCTAAACAGTACAGCCTCGTTTAAGTATTAACATTTTTTTCATATTTTCATTTTCTCTTCATTGCTCTCAATTTTTTCATCTTTTTATTTTTCTCATCCCGTCCTAATGCCTTAGTGTAGTAGTCACCGGAAGATCTTCTCCTATACTATATGTTGTGTTTCGTGAATGTATTTGTTTGCTGATGAAGGCTAGTCGCCGCAACGTCATGTGTAAGGTAATTCTATTATGTAAAGCTGCATTACTTTGTGTTATTTTATATTATTTACATTTCCACAGCTATACCGCAGTTCCACCAAATGTAATGCAGCTGGGTTAAAATGAAAAAAAAAATGCAATTTTTGAAAAACTTAAACTGTAAATAAACAAGCAATTTCATTTTGTAAGGGACTAGATACCAATAGTCTCTCTCTCTCTCTCTCTCTCTCTCTCTCTCTCTCTCTCTCTCTCTCTCTCTCTCTCTTATCTCTCTCTCTCTTATCTCTCTCTCTTATCTCTCTCTCTTATCTCTCTCTCTCTCTCTCTCTCTCTCTCTCTCCCCCCCCCCCCCTCCATCAGAGCCTTATACAGAAAATACTGTAATAATATTTATTAAATACACATTAAGTGCGGTCTCCACAATGAAGGTTGGCTGCAATGGATCCTCAACACTGTCTGTCTCTCGTCTTGACTGTACATTCTGTCATGCCGATGTTCGTCCATCTCTTGATGTTATCTTCCCACTTGTATCGTTGTCTACCTCTTGCTTGCTTGCCCTCAACCTTGCCATCCTGTATGGTTTTTATAAGAGTATCATGTCTTTTAACGTGGCCGAAATATTTCACTGGCCTCTTCTTTATTTCTTTCATCAACTCACTCTTCATTCCCAGTTTTTCTAGAACCTCTGTATTTGATTGTTTTTGTTTCCATGAAATACAACCTATTCGTCTGTATATCCACATCTCCATGGCGTCTTTTCGATTTTCTAGTTGTTTGTTCAATGTCCAGGTTTCAGCGCCACATAGTAGCGTTGAATATACGTAGCGTTTGACAATTCTCATTTTTAATGCGTTATTAATCTCTTTAGATGTTAATTGTTTATTAATACTGATTTCATGCCGTTGAAAGCATTTTTGGCCATTCCTATTCTCTTTTTAATTTCTATTTCACTTCTACCATCATCTGTTATTATATGTCCAAGATAGGAAACTTGTTACTTGTTCTAGTATCTCCCCGTTCATTGATTACCTTTCCTTTTCACTTCTAATTATCATAGTTTTTGTTTTTTGAATGTTAATATCTGGAATTGTGCCACATTCTAACCTGTGCCTGTTTATTTGTTCCACTAGGTCTTGTAACTCTTGCTCACTTTCTGCTAGTAACACGGTATCATCAGCATACTTAAGAATGTTTATAATACTTCCATTGATGTTAATTCCAGTCATTTCAACTTGTTTAAAAATTATTTCTGTGTATACTTCTTCTTCGTTCATCCGGATTTTTTTTTTTCCGGACATGACTGCGCTATGCCTGTTTACAGCAGAGCTGCGTTCTTGCGCCGTTAGGCCGACACATCCGACTTCTGCGGGCATTTGTTGACAGGGTTAACCTTCCCGGCTGTGTATACTATAAGGTTGAATAGGCTTGGGGACAGTACACATCCCTGCTGTACTCTTTTTTTTTAAAATCTCTATAGGCGACGAATATTTATTTCCGCATCTAATAATAGACGCCACTTGTTCCCAGTAAAAGTTAATAATAAGTCTGATGTCCTTTCCGTCTACTCCTACATTTTGGAGGCACGTAATTAGTCGTTCATGTTTACTCTATCAAAAGCTTTCTCGTAGTCTATAAAACAAACATATATACTTTTTTGAACGTCTGTATATTTTTCAATTAACATACTCAAACAGATAATTGCTTCTCTGGTGCCGCTGTTTTTGCGGAACCCAAATTGTTCTTCAGCTACTTCCTCAACTATTTTATTTATGCTGAATTCTTTCTTGTATGACATTGAGTAGTATCTTAGTTATGTGGCTCATTAATCTCATAGTTCTGTAATCCTCACAATCTACAGCCCTTGGCTTCTTCGGTAGTGTGATGAAATTGCTGCTACAGAGAAATAAATATGACATTTGGATTTAGCAGTTCTCATTTATGCAAAATCAGGTGTAAAATGTTGGCACCAAACATAATTTTTTTTGTAGGGCTGTATAATGTGACCTTAAAATTTGATAGTTTACAATCGAAAAATGTATTAAGAAAAACAATAAATTAATAAGAATAAGAAATATTTTGTTAGAAAGAAATAGTTATAAAAGAAAAAGAATAGGGCTCGTCCGGGATTTGAACCCGGGACCTCTCGCACCCTAAGCGAGAATCATACCCCTAGACCAACGAGCCGGCGTTGGAAATATTTGGACTTGCCTCAAACGGCGAATCTCATCTTTATTTCCTATGCATTTATTTCCAATTGTGCCAAAAGACAGTCAGTAGTCAGTAGTTGTTGCAACTGATTACTGTCCTGACAGCTGGTGCGTATACCGTTTAAAAATCAACGTGCAGGAAAGATCTAGAAAGATTTGCTCTGACGACGCACACAAGGAAGAACTAGAAATAAAGAGAACGCGTTTCGTATACTTCTTCTTCTTCTTCGTTCATCCGGAGTTTTTATTTTTCGGATGTGAATGCGTTGTGCCTGTTTACTGCAGAGCTGCGTTCTTGCGCCGTTAGGCCGAATATCCGACTTCTGCGGGCATTTGTTGACCGGGTTAACCTTCCCGGGGTTTCGTATACTATTTTCGACATAAATTCATGGATTGCTCAAATGAACAGAAGCATTATCGATTAAGCCAGGGGTGGGCAAACTACGGCACGCGGGCCGCATGCGGCCCGCCAAGTGAATTTATGCGGCCCGCGAGAGCATTTAGAAATTAAAAATTTTAATTCGTTATTAAGTTATTTTGTTGAATTTTACAGAATTTCATGTACCGTTATGATGAATGTCAATAACAAACGTAAGATTTAAGATGAATGCTGTGTTTTTAATGATGAATGGACAACTAAGTACTGTTTTATAAAAGTTGATAGCAAATCAGTTTGCTTGTTGTGTCGTGAGTCAGTGGCTGTCTTCAAGGAGTGCAATTTAAAAAGACATTATCAAACAAAACATTCCAATTTCGGATAGAATTTAACGACCGAAGAGAAGGAAAGGAAATGCCTTGAGTTGGTGAAAAATTTGGAGAAACAGCAAACTGTTTTCACTAAACAGTCTTCAATTCAAGATGCTGCAACTGAAGCTAGTCTTGTGCTGTCACACAGAATTGTAAAACAGAACAAGCCATTTTCTGATGGCGAGTTCATCAAGGAATGTTTGCTAGATGCAGCAAACATTATGTGTCCAGAACAAAATAAAACAGATTTGACAACATTACTTTATCAAGGAGAACTGTGGTCAGACGTGTTGACAAGATCAGTGACAATTTGATGCATAAACTTCAAGATGCAAGTAAACAATTTTTGTGGTACTCTCTTGCATTGGATGAGAGTACCGATGTACATGATACTGCCCAATTATTGATATTTATACGTGGAATAAACACTTCTTTCAAACTCACTGAAGAGTTACTGAGTGTTGAGTCACTCAAAGACACAACCACAGGCCATGATATATTCAATGCTGTTACTAACTGTATTGAAAGAACTGGGTTGGTTTGGAACAAGATGGCAAGTGTTACAACTGACGGAGCTCGTGCTTTGACTGGAAAAAATGTAGGTCTGGTAAAGTTGATAAGTGATAAGATTAAAGCAGAATATCCAGACCACACATTATTACCACTTCACTGTGTGATTCATCAAGAAAGTCTGTGTAAAACTGTTTTAGAATATCAAGCATGTTATTGACCCAGTTGTCAGTGTCATCAATCTCATCAGATCAAGAGGACTTAATCACAGACAGTTCAAGTCATTACTTGACGATTTGGAAACTGAACATTCCGATGTCCTGTTCCACACCAATGTTCGATGGCTGAGTCTCGACAAGGTGTTGAGGTGAGTGTGGGAACTCAGAGTAGAAATAGTTATGTTCCTAGAGATGAAGGGCATTGAATGTGACTGTAATATTAACATTGTCAATAAAGAGTGGCAGTTAGACTTTATGTTTGCCATTGAAATTATGGAAAAGTTAAATGAACTGAATGTCAAACTTCAGGGCAATGGTGTGTTTGCACATGAATTGTATGTATATGTAAAATCATTTCAGGCAAAACTCTCACTGTTCTCCATACAAGCAAGTGAAAAAAGATGTTGTCAGTTCCCTTTGCTAAAACAAGAAACCATTTCTGGTGAAATGACTGAAAAATACAAAGCCCAATTAGATGCATTGATTGAAGAATTTGGATGGAGTTTTACAAGATTTCATGAAATTAGAGCCACAGTTCAATATTCTCAGTTCACCTTTTAGTGCAGAAGCTGATACAGCAACAGAGGACATACAGTTGGAGCTGCTTGACTTACAAGCATATCATGACCTGAAAGAGAAATTCAAGACAGATGGTTTTCTGGATTTCTATGGATCTTTATCACAAGAATCATTTCCCAACTTGAAAAACTTTGCAGCTAAACTTTTATCATTATTTGGATCAACATACATTTGCGAACAAGCATTCTCTTGCTTGAAGATCAACAAATTTAAGAATAGGTCTTTATTGTCGGACTGCAACTTGCATGCTGTCATGCGAATTTCAACAAGTAAACTTGCTCCAGATTTCAAGAATATTGTCAAAAATTGCAAGCAGTTACATACATCTCATTGGAAATCAACAACTGTAGTGACAATGTAGTCTCTGTGTGTCTAAATTAAAGCCATTGATAGATAATAAAGAATATTTGTTATAATAACAAGTTGTAAAATCGTGTTAACAAATTAGTAAAAGGTTGTGTCCATAATGTCAAATATATTATAATGTATACGTGTATAAGTAAAATAAAATTGCAATAATTAGTTATTTATACTGCTTAATAACCTATAAATAATTAATAATTACTTATTGTGATAGGTTGCTGTAAACAAAATGGATATATAGGCCTATATAATATATGCGGCCCGCCAATAGCTTTAAATTTGTCAATGCGGCCCTCCGCACTAAAAGTTTGCCCACCCCTGGATTAAGCGATTCTATGCAAACAGAAGGACTTCCTTTTAAACCTTAGACTTCCGTGATGGTAACACACTCCACATTTGAAAAATGTAAGTGACTATGTATTTAGTATTTCAGCAAATTATTATTCATTTATCTACTTCATATGATATGTCGTATAACTCTACAGTATGTCAGTATGCATCTGGCGAAACCTGTATTGTTATTGGGACAGTTGAAACAGATAGAATATATCTTATGAAGCTTATCCAATACTTCACAGCAGCTGGCTCGTTGGTCTAGGGGTATGATTCTCGCTTTGGGTGCGAGAGGTCCCGGGTTCAAATCCCGGACGAGCCCAAACGTTTTTGTTTTATGTAAAACAAAACCAAGCACCAAATAATTATAGGGGAGTGTTGGAGATTTCCCAAGCAAGATTGTGGTGTACAATGAAGTAGAGTGGGATTGTACCTCACTGTGTGGTCAGCCACATGCTAAGATATAGTCCAGGACGCTAGTTGGTTCCCATCTCTTTACTCAGCTGATGTATGACCTCCACAAATACCGTCTGTGTACGGTAATGGCCACACCACGGACAACTGTGTTGGTTGGCTGGCGAAACTACTCGATTCAAGTAGGAGTAACATCCTACTGTTAGTTTTGATATCCTTTTACAGGACATCACTGTCAACATCAGCATCTTTCAGCTGACTGTTGATTTCTTGGCAAGATTACGCTCAGTAGTTTGCCATTGCTTTCTGAGCGACCGGCTCACATACCCCGTAAGTTACAGACGTGATTCGAACCACTGCTGATTCTCACCGTCGTCACGTTACCTACGAAAGTATACGAGATTACGGAAAAAAGTCGCTACCCTCTAGGCCAGGAAGCCGGCTACTGTTAGTTGAAAGTCTTAAAAGTCGAGAGGATCGACTTCATTGCCCCGGGTTTTATCCCATATGGCTCGGTCACTTTCAGCAGGATGGCCCGCACAAAGCACGAACTCCGTAGCTCCAGCGACCACCCCCAGGAGTCTCTCGTGAACCGAAATACGTAGCCCGGAATTTAACCCACAACCTTCAGAGCGCGCGGCAAACGGCTTGACCACTTCGTCACGGAGACTCCTCTACTACAGTGTGGCTACTGTTAGTTGCATATCCTTTACAGGACGTAGTAGTCAACTACAGCATTCTTTGCCTGTTTGTGATTCCTGGGCAAGTTTACGTTCAGTAGTTTGCCATTGCTTTTTGAACGACCGGCACCCATACCATTAGATAAAAGCCAATGTAAGGCGGTCTGCTGCCAAATCGCCCACAGCTGTGTTTCGAACACGGGTATGCGGGATTACGAACTGCTTCCGTAAAATCTTCGCCACGGAGCTGGTTGATCCTACTGTCAACTGGAAACTTCCAACCATAGTACACACAAGACCGGGATAGTGAACAAGGCGGAAGAATCTTCGCAGACTTCAGTCGAATCAAGAACTGACATCACTCGGGACATTCCCATACGTGCTTCGTCCTCATCTGCAACAGCCAGCGAAGAGTCACAATACTATTGAAACCAGCAACTTTTACTTGCATATCCTTTACAGGACGTCACAGTCAACCCCAGCATTTCTTTTTTGCTGTTTGTGATCTCTTGGCAAGTTTACTTTCAGTAGTTGGCCATTGCTTTCTGAACGACAGGCACCCGTTCATTTCGTAAAAAAACCAATGCAAGGCAGCCTGCTGCCTAATCGCCCACAGTTGTTTTCCGAACGCGGTATGCGAGATTACGAATTGCGCCTGTAACCTCTTCGCCACGGAGTAGAACCAGCAGCAGTTCGACGGTATATTCGTCTGGCCCTTACTCGGAGTTTTGAGTATCGGGTATATCCTCCAGCTACTCCCTACGACGACCCACCCACTCCTATGCAGTATACACACGATTCCAAAAGGCCCCAGCCACACATGTCCCAATATCTCACTAAGGCCGTCTCTTTATGCAGATAAACTGGTGCATGATATAATATAATATTGATGACAGAAAAAAAAGTTGTTGGCACACCCGTGCCACTTGCAAGAGTGAGGTGGAAGTATGCAGATATTTCTCTGGACCTCATCCATACAGTCACTGCCAGCATGCAAAGATCGACAAGGACTTCAGGAGGCCTAACACTAACAGAAAGTGCGCCAATTACCTCGGCAACCACGGCGCCAGATACCTCGGCAGCCCCTTCCACCAAGACAGCAAAGAAGCAATGAAGATCCGCCATCAAAACTAACCTGCCCTATCCTATAAAGAGTCTAGGAGGCAGTACGAGGCTACCAATCGAATCACAAAAAGCGACAAAGCGCATCTGGAAGGCCAACTGAAGGACCTGAGATCAAAGTTCAAAAGCATGGAGAAAGAAAAAGACAAGACGCAAGAGGCACAGATAACAGCCGTTCAGAGCAGCCTGGACGAACTGAAGCAAGTTCAGCAGAAGATTTGCAGGATGTCGATCGAATGGCTGCTGTAAAGGCTGAGACAGAAGAAATGTTATCAAAATTTCAAAAAATCGATAGAAGAGACAGAAGAAACTCTCCAAAAGATAATTGAACTTCTCAAGGCCGAAACGCCTAAACCAGACGATGCAAAGCTCCAGACAGAGGAAGAAGTAACAGATGAAGAAGTAGAATTGGATGAAAACGGCTACCCAACTGAAGCCGCAAGGACTAAGACTCCGCATCGGTTTCCACCAAGAACGAACCACCAAGCCGCTCACGACACACGAAATCAAAGAAGAACAAGAAGATTCGAAGATAGACCAAGACGGAGAAATAAGTGGAACGCCAGGAGAGACAACTGGTAAAGCCCCCTGAAGGAAACAGCACCATACGAGGGTGGGTGGAGGGGGGGGGGGAGTGGGTACACAATTACTCCAGGCCCTAACAAGTGCGCGACTCTGTCCAGACAAGTAAAAGCACAAGGATGAAACGAACACAATTGTAGCAAGTCAACTCTTTCAAGGAAGCAGATAAACGCATCTATCTTTTCGAAAGAAGAAGTCTTAGATACACTATAATGGTCCCAATTACAACCAATTCGAAATAGTCCAGGGTTGTTGAACTGGGCCATTCGTCTCAAGCAAAGCTTGCAAGCAAGAAAAAAAAATCCTTGGGTTCGTCCGGCATTTGAACCCGGGACCTCTCGCACCCAAAGCGAGAATCATACCCCTAGACCACCGAGCCTCATGAATCACTTCATTATATCAATCAATCATGTGGCATGCCGAAAAGCGTGGGCGGTCATGACTCGCCATTTCACTCGATCACCAGAGTCGTGGAGTCTTCATTATATATAATAATATAAAGGAATTAAATGATCGATGTTGCATAATACGCGTATTGATAACGTCTTGGTACAGTATGTTCTTTTATACGTTTAACACTTAAAAACAGTCAGTCTTGTATCATGCTGTAAAGACAAACAATAAATGTATGCTCCTTAACTTGACAGCGGATGTTTTATACAAATTACTATCTGTCTGTCTATCTATCTGACCCGGCCCGGCTTCGCCCAACTCCTGGTGGGGATCTATCTATCTATCTATCTATCTATCTATCTATCTATCTATCTATCTATCTATCTATCTATCTATCTATCTATCTATCTATCTGTCTGTCTGTCTGTCTGTCTGTCTGTCTGCTTGTCTGTCTGTCTGACCCGGCCCGGCTTCGCCCAGCTCCTGGTGGGGAGCATCTCATTTAATTCATATAAGTAGTCATATAAGCTCCCGTTCCCGTTCCCGACTATCTGTCCGTCTGTCTGTCTGTCTGTCTGTCTGTCTGTCTGACCCGACCCGGCTTCACCCAGTCCCTGGTGGGGAGCATCTCATTTAATGCATATAAGTAGTCATATAAGCTCCCGTTCCCGACTATCTGTCTGTCTGTCTATCTGTCTGTCCGACCCGGCCCGACTTCGCCCTGGCCCTGGTGGGGAGCATCTCATTTAATTCGTATAAGTAGTCATATAAGCTTCCGTTCCCGACTATCTGTCTGTCTGTCTGTCTGACCAGGCCCGGCTTCGCCCAGCCTCTGGTGGGGAGCATCTAATTTAATTCATATAAGTAGTCATATAAGCTCCCGTTTCCGACTAAATTCTGTCTGTCTGTCTATCTATCTGACCCGGCGCGGCTTCGCCCAACTCCTGGTGGGGAGCATTTAATTTAATTCATATAAGTAGTCATATAAGCTCCCGTTCCCGTTCCCGACTATCAGTCTGTCTGTCTGTCTATCTATATGTCTGTCTGTCTGTCTGTCTGACCCGGCTTCACCTAGTCCCTTGTGGGGAGCATCTCATTTAATTATATAAGTAGTCATATAAGCTCCCGTTCCCGATTATCTGTCTGTCTGTCTATCTGTCTGTCTGTCTATCTGTCTGTCCGACCCGGCCCGACTTCGCCCAGGCCCTGGTGGGGAGCATCTCATTTAATTCGTATAAGTAGTAATATAAGCTTCCGTTCCCGACTATCTGTCTGTCTGTATGTCTGTCTGTCTGTCTGTCTGTCTGTCTGCCTGTCTGTCTGTCTGACCGGCCCGGCTTCGCCCAGCCTCTGGTGGGGAGCATCTCATTTAATTCATATAAGTATATAAGTCATATAAGCTCTCGTTCCCGACTATCTGTCTGTCTATCTATCTGACCTGGCGCGTCTTCGCCCAGCTCCTGGGGGGGGGGGGGGGGGGGGCGTCTCATTAAATTCATATAACAAAAAAAAATTTAACTTAAGAATGTCCTTCCACACGCCATCCATTATTTTTAATGAAAACTGATTTTAATCACCTACATGACTGTAGATAACTTCTTTAAACATAACAAGATGAGTTAGAAAATTTTCACTATTTAAATAGATGCATTATTTTAATGAAAACTTTGAAAATGCCTTAAAGATTATATCATTATTTATTATAACTCATATGCCTGTAAATAACTGTAGACAAAGAGTTTATGAATCTTTGAAAACAATGCAACAATCTATATATAAACTATATAGCAATGCTATTAAAAGTTATGCCCCACGAAATAACTTTTCTTAAGTTAAGTCCCCTCGCTATATATAAATGATAATGTAAATTTAAATATTAAATTTTAGTAAGTAAATAGCTGATTGTACACTAACAAACTATGACAGTTGGCTGCACGGAAATGAAAAGAATACATGTAGAAAATTTCATCTCAATCGGATGGACCATAGCCAGCAATCGTAGATCACCTGCTTATTTTTATAACCTTCACCAAGTTATCCACAATTGACCTCCTTGTCATGCATGTGGAGTCCATGCCATTAGTTCTAGTGATATAGTAGCCATCTCTACTGAGGACATGACCAACCCTGAGGTAGAGTCTACCTCTTACACTGGTAATCATGAATGTTTGGTTTCTCCCCAAAGATAATCTTTTGTAACAGCCTTCTAAATGTTGGAGTTGGTTTGTCTACCATTTCAAAAGAAATCATCATTATCATCATGTGGCAAGTTCTTTGCAGAACATGACTCTCAGTATGGCCCACTGAAAAGCTTCTTAATCTCTTGCCAATTCTCCTGCTTCATGCACCTTCTGTAGCAGAAGGTGTATGTTAGGTGGGCAAAGCTACAGCACGCTTGAGCATCAGGATGGGATGGGAAGAAAGATGCTCAAGTCGTGACGTAGTTTGTTGTTAAGAGGCAGTCAACATCTGGGACTAGGAAAGAGAAGTCGCCATCGGTACGGAATTGTGATAATATCATGTAGTGGCCATCAATATGAAATAAAGCTTGTTTATATTCAACCAATAGATCTCGTTAGTCCTGCTTTGTTATAGAGGACGAAATGGTGCCCACGACTCAGGATCGGAACCTGGAGTGTCGCGGAATCTCAATACGCCGTCCATATAAAACAAACATCGAAGTAAATACAAAGTTTTGAAGATCCTTGTTCTGCTTGCATCAATTTCCCAGAGACAGAATTACGGCACGGTTCTATACTTGTATTGAACGTTAAAACGAAGTTGATAAATGGCCACTATGTCGTCTGTGAGAGTTACAGCAGCCAAAAGCCCGGCTAGGGGTGGTTGTCTGTAAATATTTTTCAGAATCCTCGCTGTAAGGACCTCTTGTCAAGAATCCTCGCTGTACAGGCAGTCGTTATCACCTGAGATATGAAAACCAGCTTGCCAGGACGCGTTGCTGTACAATAGTAATCGTCTTGCTGAGCAAAAGAGTGAGAAAAACCAGCACGTTTTTTTCTGGATCCTTTGAAATAAGAGGCTCAGGAAAAAGAAACTTCAAGGCAAATCGAATTAAGTAGCAGTTATCTACTTCGCATCAAGATTGTCTGGAGCGAACTGAAAACCGTTGAATCGTGACCTTGAGAGTTTGAAGAAACAAGTCAAGCACTCATTTGAAGTATAAAGAGAAATGAGAAGCTTATCAACAGCAGCGATATCGTCAGGGGACTCTCGGAAGTGGGAGGGGCAGACTGGGCTGCCGACCTACTGAAGAGGGGATCCAAATTATTGCTTTACTGAGCTATAGTTCTCAAGACGTCGCTTTGATGTGCCCTGTTATCGGGTGAAAAGAAGCCAGAAGTCTGGTAGGGACCCAACCAGGGGTTGAAGTTACTGAGACGTTGGAAGAAGAAACTCCCTAACTACCTGAGGTGCGTGATCGGTTGAAAGAGCATTTCGGCTGGCGCAGACTCCTGGCGTGTGAATTCTACCTGACAGCGAACATAGAGGAATCCGTCTTTCTTGAATCAGGAGCAGAGATTAGGGTAAATTGTAAACCTTAAATATCATTTTAAGTACTATTGACTGATTGAACAATTCTTACTGTGTAAAGTAACAACGGTCATGTCTTTAAATTAGATAGTTATAAATGTGAAATTGATTTTATTGCTATATATAGAAATATTTCAGCATGACGGAACAAGATTCATTGGCACAAGTTTTGACGGGAGTAGGAGCAGTGATAGGTAGACTTAATACGGTCATAAAACAACAGGGAATGGCAACTGAAATTGTTAAGTTTAGTGGACAGGCAAGAGATTTTAAAAAGTGGGTAACTTCCATAGAGAAATATGCATATTTGGTGTCAGCATCAGATGAAGAGAAAATGAGACTTGCTTATCAGGCAGCAACAGAACCGGTTTCAGATCATATCCGAAGAAAATTAGAGGCTAGAGTAGATGAGACATGGGAGCAGTTCAAAGACGACCTGGCCCATAAGTACGCGGAAATAACGGACCCACAACATGCGTTTTCGGTGTTGAGACAGTCTAAACAAAACACTGGAGAGACGGTACAATTGTTCAGCGATAGGTTGATTAACCTAGCTGAAGAAGCATTCTTAGGACAGAATGTACGAGGAGAAGAGGTGGA
The DNA here is from genome assembly GCA_014155875.1 of Cepaea nemoralis. NCBI lineage: Eukaryota > Metazoa > Mollusca > Gastropoda > Stylommatophora > Helicidae > Cepaea > Cepaea nemoralis. The sequence goes on along the minus strand of JACEFZ010021950.1, from coordinate 15,321 downwards.
GAGGATGTTAGTCGGGATTTTGTAGATGGCATAAAATCCGATGGACTGAAGTTTAAGCTGATGAGAGAAAACCCCGAGAGGTTATCACAAGCTGTAGATATTGCGGTACAAGAAGAAAATTTGAGACGTAGATTTAGATTGAGAACAGGACGAGAAATAGGAACTAGTCGAGAAGACAGGATTGAGGAGCCTATGGAGATAGGACAAACAAGGTTCGGATGGAATAGGAGAGGAGGTATACAGACGTTACAGGGTAGTAATAGAAATGCTTATGATGAAAGAAGACATATGAGGTACCCTACAAGTGAGACAGTAGGTAGTCTGTTGGTTTTGTGGTCAACGCGGACAGTTTCTCGTTTTTGTGGTAACAGGCGTGTCCAGTCGAATACACAAAGTAGAAATGGCAATAGCAGGTTGAATAGGAATGTTGAAGATAGACACAGAAATTTTACAGGTACAAGAACGCAGGAAAACCGGCGCCCTACCTATTAAATAGGATCTGTAGTAGGAGGGAAAATAATAAGGTCCCAAGATTTAAAGAATATGTTAATAACAGGCATAGTAGGACGAGTAGAGAATACTTTCAACTAGATGAAATCAAACAGTTTACAGAAAATAAAACAGATCATAGCTCATGTATAATAGAAATAGGAAAATATAGAGTTCGTACATTAATTGATTCAGGAGCTCAGGTTAGTGTAATTAAAGAAAGTTCTTTTATAATAAATAATGAGAAATTGTAGAATAATTTAAGAGTCATAATAATCTTCACTCTGTTACAGGACAGAATTTACAAGGTAATTGGACAAACAATGATCAATTTTAAATTAGGAGGGATCAACGTAAGACATCTTTTTCATGTAGTGAAAGATTTAAATAGAAACATGCTTATAGGAAGAGATTTTTTAATAAAAAACGGAGTAAGACTTTTCTTTGATTTACACAAATTAAAATTCAAGGACGTATATGTAGATATGGAAGAAGACATGCATATATCAGCACTAGTTAGAGTTAAAATGTCTACGACGTTTAAAACCACAGTCGGTTAATTTGATACAAGCAAAGGTTAAAGAGAAACCCATATTATGTGGCAGGACACACAGTTAGAATCACTGAATTGCAAAAGGAAGTAATTGATGAGCCTGGTCTAGAAGTTCCAGATGGAATAGTATCATTAGATAAACACTTAACTTTTCCAGTAATGATTATTAACAACACAGGTAGAGAAATTAGACTATACAGAGGATGTGTAATAGCCAAAGTAGAACATAACGTTAATGATGTATTGGCAACGGATAGAGTAGAAATGCCGGGAACAAATTATTCAGAAACTTCTAGTGAAAGAATTAATAACAGACGCGGACGCGGAAGAAGAGGGAACGTACAAAAGGATGGATTGATCCATCCATTCAGAAGAAATACAGCCCAAATATATTCACTAGACAAAATGACAAGGGAACAAGAATTGTTGGCACAGTTAAAAGCTCCACCAGAAAATAAGAAAGTATTAGAACAACTTATAAAGAAAATCAGGATGTATTTGCAATTAATGATTTAGAATTGGGAAGGACAAAAACAGTTACAATGGAAATAGGATACGGGAGATCATCCACCAATTAGTTAAAACCGTATAGAACTCCCTTAAGAAATAGAGAAATTGTTGAAAAGGCAATAGAAGATATGTTGAAAGCAGGAATAATAACAAGATCGAAGTCAGAATGGTCATCTCCGATTGTAATCGGACCAAACCTGACGGTTCACATCGATTCTGCTGCGACTACAGGGCGTTGAACAAAATCACTAAGAATGTAGCGTACCCATTGCCGGTGATTGATGATATTTGGGGTTGCTTAATGGCTCTACATTCTTCACGACACTAGACGCAAGATCAGGATTCTGGTGTATCCCGATGTCGGAAGACGCTCAAAAGAAAAGTGCTTTCTGTACTCATATGGGTTCTTATGAATTCTTACGAATGCCATTCGGGGTTCGAACGGCTCCATCTCACTACATGCTGTTAATAAATGAGGTATTAGAGGGTATGCAAAAGTTTGCATTGGCATACATAGACGACATTCTAATCTATACAGCAGGGGATGTGGATGATCACTAAAAACATGTCAGATTAGTATTCGACAGATTAAGAGTACATGATGTTAAAGTAAAGCTTAGTAAATGCGAGTTTTTAAAAACAGAAACAAAATATTTGGGGTATATTATTAATAGAGACGTAATTAAACCAGACCAAGACAAGATAAAGGTTATTAAAAAAGTTACCTCCTCCAACTAACGTAAAAGAAGTGCGTGCTTTTATTGGAACCTGTGGGTATTATAGGCGCTTTATCCCAGGGGTTTCAAAAATAGCAGAACCTATTACTCATTTAACGGGCAAATACGCTAGATTTAAGTGGGATGATGAGTGTCAAAAAGCGTTCGAGTTTTTAAAAAATAGCTTAACAGTGGTACCACTATTGACGCATCTAGATTTGAATAAACAGTTAATACTATATACAGATGCTTCAGATAATGCTATAGGAGCGTGTTTGGTTCAATCATATGAAGGAAAAGAATCTGGAATACCAGGGGTTAAAAATGAAAGGCCAATTTATTTCTTGTCTCATAAACTTAGCAGGTCTCAACGGAAATGGTCTACTATTGAGAAGGAGGCTTATGCTATACATTATGCTCTCCAAAAACTAAATTACTACTTACATAAGGCAAATTTTGTTAATAGAACTGACCATATGCCTTTAAAATCTCTGTTAGGAGCTCCAGTGCAGAACAGGAAAATACAGACGTGGGCATTGAATCTACAGGGATACAATACAAAAATTGAATACATACCAGGTAGGATTAACACATGTGCTGATTTATTGTCTAGGATCCCGTATCCACAGTCATCAGGAGACACAGAAGATGAAGGTGAAACAGAGATCGACGACCGAAACTGGCAAGTAAATATATTAGATTCTGCCATAATAAATAGAGAAGAGTTTGAGAGATTACCACGGATCAAGAGTCTGAACCTAGAGCAGAAGACCCACATTTAGCACAATTTAATATGAAAGAAGAACAAGAATTAGATCCAAAAGTCTTACAAATAAAACAGAAATTAAAAGAAACGGAGGAGAATAAATATAAGAAGAATTATTTAATTTTACAAGAGGATGAACAGTTATATTATATGAGTGAAAGGAACGAACAGCTAAGGAAATATATTCCAAAACATTTGGAAAATGAAGTGTTAAAGCATATCATGATGAGAATGGTCATCTCGGTCGTGATAAATTGGTGAAAGCACTTACAAGTAAGTATTATTGGCCGAACTTATTTAAATCTGCTTGTAAATATGTAGATACGTGTGAAAGATGCAGATTAAGGAATATGAAAACAATTAAGTGTCCCTTACAAGATACAGATATTCCTCAGTTTCCTATGCAAAAAATTAGTTTAGATATATCGGGTCCTCACCCTAGAACATTGTCAGGGAACGTGTATTTAATTCATATAGTAGACGTCTACAGTCTTTGGCCGGAAGTTTATGCAATCCCAGATAGAGCGCAGATACTGTCATTAATATTTTTTTACAAGAATTCGTACCAAGATTTAGTTGCCCACAAAGTATACTTACGGATAATGGTAAAGAATTTGTAAATAAAAAATTCGAAATGTTATTAAAAGATTTGAATATAAAACATATAAAGACCTCATACTATAGACCTTCTTCAAATGCTAAGAACGAACGACAACATAGGACATTATACGATATTATAGCAAAGATTGTTGATGAACATGAAAAAGATTGGGATCTATTCTTGGGACCTGCGCTTAGTGCTATTCGCACAAATCAAAATGAGAGCACGGGGTTTTCACCATTCTATTTAATACACGGGAGAGAACCAATACTACCTATAGATAATCTGTTAAAACCAAGACGGAAATATATGAGGGAAGACTTTCAAGAGGCCATCATACAAGAAATGCATAAAGCACACGTAAGATTAAAGAATAATATAATTAAAGCTAGAGAAAGACAGAAAAAGTACAAAAACGTGAATACAAAATTACAGGAGTTTAAAGTAGGTGATAGAGTTTATTACAAGAAGCATAGAAGGAACTCTAAGTTTGATGCTCGTTGGATCCCAGGTTATTACGTTTTGGAAAAGCTAGGAATGTATCGTATAGTATCAAGAACCAGATCACGGGACATGTGGCTAGGGCACACGTGGAACACTTAAGAAGAGATGAGGATGAGAGGGGAAATAATAATTATAATAATAATTATTATTCAGATACTGGATACTTAGATGAACAAGTCGTCAGGGGAGCTACAATAACCCCAGGTTTTGGAAAAGATCCAGCACAAATCAGTTAATACAACTCCAGTTTGCAGTGATACTCAAGAACAGACAATACCGAAAACGATAGAAGAAGAAAATGTGAATGAGAGTCATTATGATAGTATAGAATCTATGGAAGAGGAATAGGTGCTCCATTTAAGAATACTAGACAAGCAACGAAAAGAAGAATGGATAAACAAAGAGAAAGAGAAGTAAAAAGACAGAGACGAATTAGAGATTATTCAACAAGCGGTGAAGATATGCCTCTACTAGAAAGGTCCTTAAGAAAGAATGATAGACAAATTAGAATGGGATATTGAACGGAAGAAATTAGCGGCTGCTAGCGATAGACATACAGATGAAGAAGAGGAAATGGATGAAAAGTCAGAATCAAATAGTAGTATGGAAGAAACTAATAAGTTATACGAAGAAGAAGATATTGATGTGGAGATAGCACTTATTCAAAGAAACTTGGAGTTATTGAAGAAGTGGAAACGTAAGAAGTAAATGGATAGAAAATACTGCAGATAGCAAGATATAAGTTTCATGATTTAAAAAGGAAAGGGATACTTGATGAAGTATATGAGACAGTGGAAATGGAAAAGGCTTCTATTGATACTTTTCATAAATGGTCTTGAGAAGTAGTTAAGCATTAAGATAACTAATATAGAAGTAAATTCGAGTGAGGTATATATGTTTTTTTTCTCTCTGTGATGGAATTGCTGGTCGATTTTGTGTTTCAACTTCTTGAATTTTCTTAGATAGATAAGTTAGTCAATGGTACAGCAGGTAGATGTACTCTATAATAAATAGACAAGTTTTTATTGGTGCTAGAAATACCGTGGTTAATGGTAATGATTAAGAAGTTGCTACAAATGAAGGGGAAACAATTGGTGTGTCGAACCACAGGTTCTATTGGTAGATAGTACGCTCATTGTTAGCTAAAGACTTTTATGGAAAGAACAGATATTGTTTTAAGTTAGAAATTGGTCTGTAGGTAACAGATATACATACTTGGCAGTGAAGTGTTTTGTTTTCACGGTTATAAAAATAGTGGAATGACTTGTATGAATAGATATGTGTTACATTGGTTCGTATAGGAGGCCAATGTTGATGGGTCACTTTACGTAGTTAGTTCTAAGTGAATTATATTTTTTTTGAAAACCTTCTCTTTAGCGAGAAGACAGTTGTTTTATTGAATCTGAGTTTTAATGCCTCATATATAATATGTTTTTTTTTTGCTTGATTTGGTCCTGTAAAATGATTGTTATTATTTGATTTTAGAATAGGACTATTGTGTTCTTAGACTTTTGCGTACAAACTATTGGTCCGTAAAAGAGACCAGTAGTGTTAGGTAATACTAGAATATTTTCTTCTAATTTGATAAGATGCATGTTATATTATTTTAAAATGTGTTTTTCTTTGAATGAGTTGATATCTTTAATTAATATGAGGGGAAACATAAATTTGTGTAAAAAACTACTTGGGGGGTATGATGTCCTGTTTTGATTTTATTTCGCTTCACTCATAATTTAAATAAGTTGTTTAGTGTATTAGGTTACCTTGTTAGTAAATATGTTACAAATTTAATTAAGTAAGTTTAATTTTTAAATAGTTATGGTGTTGCCTAGAATAAAGAAAATACATGGGGCTTTATTTAAGACCCTTCGTTCAGAAAAGAGTTACTAAAACTACTGAGGGCTAATAGAGAGACACATTCTCTTGGTGAATATTATGTGGTTGTCATAATCGGCATGAGGAGGTTCTTATAGATATAAAATATTAGAAGCATAGATCGGGGATGGCTATGAGAAGTAAAATAGGAGCTGCATTAAAGTCAGCATTATATGAAGATATAAGGTTGGGTATATGAAGAAAAAAAAAAGAGAAGGGGGGAAAGACTGTGAATGGCAGCATATAAGCTGGGGTATATATAGGTAGACAAGGAAGCAGATCATGGGATGTGAGGGGGCAAGATATAGGAGCTGTGAAAAATCAGCGTTAATTAAAATAAAAATGTTCATGGAATATGAACATTGGCTCGTGGTCAAAGATGAGATAACGGAAATATAGACAAGATTGTGGATGGCAATATAAATGTTGAATATATAAATGTTGAGAAAACTTATATCAACTTGATTTATAGGGTACAAAGATGTATTTCATAAGATGTATTTTAAAAAAATTTTTACAAACATTTTTTTTTTGGGCAAGAGAGGTAAATGTGATTGTGTTGACTATTCATTCCTTTATGTAAATGTGATTGTGTTGACTATTCGTTCTTTATGCTTTTCACTGGGTGCGAACCCCTTCTTTACTTTTTCTAACTACATTGTTTTCTGTGTTGTGAAAGAGTGAGGAATTTCATAATGTCAAGTGTACGATAACGATTATACGAGCTGTTCTTATGATATATATATTTTGTACAGGAACCTTGAAGAGCCAAAAACGAACAAGAAATGTATAGTGGTTTACTATATGGCAGGGGAAAGAGTTACGAATAGATTGTTTTACTTAAAATAAAGTTGGTTTGGGGAAGATTAGAGGAGTTATGGGAGGTAAGGAAAGAGAGGGAATAGAATAGGGGGATTGGGAGTAAAGACTTTTTAAAGGGAAAAAGTCTTTCTGAAACATAGGAAGGTGTAGCAGAAGGTGTATGTTAGGTGGGCAAAGCTACAGCACGCTTGAGCATCAGGATGGAATGGAAAGAAAGATGCTCAAGTCGTGACGTAGTTTGTTGTTAAGAGGCAGTCAACATCTGGGACTAGGAAAGAGAAGTCGCCATCGGTACGGAATTGTGATAATATCATGTAGTGGCCATCAATATGAAATAAAGCTTGTTTATATTCAACCAATAGATCTCGTTAGTCCTGCTTTGTTATACTTCATGCACAATGTATCTGCAATGCCCTGTATCCATCCATCTTCTGGTCGACCACTACCTCTTTTTCCAAGAACCATGACTTCCACGACTGTTCTCTCCAAGCCACTGTGATGTTCAATACAGCCAAAGTATTTCAGTTTCTGAAACATGAAGCTGTTTATGAGCTAATTTTCTTCAATATTCAGATCTGATAGAATGTCAGTATTTGTCTTGCAACTGATCTGCTTCTGACCTTTGAGATTCTTTATTGGCTTCCATCGTGAGTTTCCTTACATACATAATGTGGTATGTTTCCCCTGGCTTTTCACATCTACATGGTCGTGGACTATGTCCTCAGCCTTTAGCAACCTTTTAAGTTGCCAGGGTGAGTGCCCTGCTCTGGGGTACTCTCACAGACAGCAAACAGCACCCCAGAGGTGTCCATTAATTCTGGTGGATACTCAGACCCCACCTCCGTGACGAAGGGGTTATGGACACAGTTCGCATTATCGTATTAGAAACACAGCTGCAATCAATTTGGAAGCAGACCGCCTTGCATTGAGTTTTTTTATACATTGGTATGGGTGCTGGTCGTTCAGAAAGCAATGGCAAACTGCTGCATGTAAACTTGCCAAGAGATCACAACAGCCAAAAAATGCTTGGGTCGACTGCTATATCCTGTAAAGGATATGCAACTAACTTAACTCAGACCCCATAGCTGTCTTTGTCACACCGTAGTGTGTTTCCTGTGCTCTACAGTGCAGAGGTGCAGTTGGGATTTTTCCTTCACCGTGTTTGGGTCTTGGATGAAAAACAATATCTGTAAATATAATTATTTCAATTCTGAAAACTGACAACTTACAGTCGCATCCATAAGGGTTGCTCTCTTGAAGATTGTAGAATCCATCCAGGCAGCGATTAGTCCTGTCCTCCCACATTAGGTTTGCAAATACATTGGCCAGTTCGCATGTCACATTTATTCAGACCTTACAGCATTCCTGCCTTGAAACATTCACATTCTAAAAGATGAATATAACATGAGTCATAAAAATGTATCTTCACATTCTGAAATATGCATATACGATATCAGCCATAAAAACATATCTTTACATTTTGTAAAATGAATATATGAGCCATAAAAACATATCTTCACATTTGTAAAATGAATATATAAAAATGTATCTTCACATTCTGAAAGACAAATATAACACATCTGTCACAAAAATGTAACTACACATTCTGAAAGATGAATATCTTCTTCTTCTTCTGCGTTCATCCGGATTTTTTTTTCGGATGTGACTGCGTTGTGCCTGTTTACAGCAGAGCTGCGTTCTTGCGCCATCAGGCCGACACATCCGACTTCTGTGGGCATTTGTTGGACGGGTTAACCTTCCCGGGGGAAAGATAAATATATTATATGAGTCATAAAATATGCCTTCACATTCTGAAAGACAAATAGCACACAATACATATTTTCATTCTTTAAGATGATATAAAACTAAAAAAGTACGAGCAACAGAAACACATCTTCACATTGTAAAAGACAAATCGCAAGCAAAAAGAGACATTTACATTCGTAAAGATGAGATATATACTCCAAATGTTATACTTTTTACAGTTGCTCCTTTACCTTCACAGCCCAAGCGGTTGATTCTGTTCAGGTTCCAGAATCCAGGTTTGCACAAATCACAGATCTTGCCCATGACTCTTTCTTTACATTCACAGAGTCGTCCACTAGTAAAAATACCATATCCTCCAAGTGGATATCCTGGAACCTCTTTGGCACCATCAGGATTACAGTTACAAACTGTTCAAGAGGAATAATATCAAGAGACAGCCATTGTCATGACTTGCACATTATTATCACTGTCAACAATGTAAATATTAACGCTAGTGTCCATTTTTTTCTTCTCCTTGTTCTTCTGCGTTCATCTGGATTTTTTTTTCCGGATGTGACTGCGTTGTGCCTGTTTACAGCAGAGCTGCGTTCTTGCGCCGTTAGGCCGACACAACCGATTTCTGCGGGCATTTGTTGACCGGGTTAACCTTCCCGGGGGTTTCTTAGGACGTTTGAATCTCACTGTTGTGGTGTTATCCCTCATCCTAGCTGGCCTATATAGAACAGCCAAAGACATCCTGGTCAATCCACAAGGGAAGGCAGGGGCAGACCATGGGCATTCTCCGCCATCCAAGGAGGCTTCCATACTTGCAGAGCCATCACACAGCGCTCTGGTAATGGGCTCACCCAAGGAATCGTCACGTCCTGCACATGGCTGCTTAGCCTCACTTCCGTATATTGGGCCTTCCGTTCAACATAGGCTGTTCCTCCGGAAACCAGAAGAATGCAGTCTGCAGATTACATCCACACAGTGAGCTTTCGATTTAGACTTTCCATATAATGGATTTGCTATCCAAGCAATATTCCATTTCGTGCCACTAGGACACTTTTTCCACCTTTTATGAAGCCCACACAGAGAGCTTTCGATTCAGACTTTTCACGTAATGGATTTGCTATCCAAGCAATATTCCATTTCGTGTCACTAGGACACTTTTTCCACCTTTTATGCAGCCCACACAGTGAGCTTTTGATTCGGACTTTCCACGTAATGGATTTGCTATCCAAGCAATATTCCATTTCATGCCTCTGGGACGCTTTTGTAACCGACATACCTGTGGTATGAAGTGTGGCAGTCTAAATACATCTTCATGCACCTTTAGATGTCAACCTGAATGTAGTTAAAGTAAGCTGTAGTCAACTTGAGCTTGTTGATATCTCCATAGAGCTTGTCCTCAAATGAAGCAGGCGTGGGCCAAAATATCTTTCTCTCTTCTGCATATATTGGGCACTCCTGCAGCAATTGTTTAGCTGTCATTTTACCAGTTCCACAATTACATTTATCTTTAGTTTATTGAACAAGTGGTGTTTCAGCCTGTTATGTCCTGTGCGGAGTCTGAAGATTGCTATTTGTTCTCTTCGGTCGAGTTTGTAATATGCATCATCCTTCTGGTGGCCTGGATGCTCTGATTTCCATTTGGTTCTATAAGTGCTTTTTATCAACCTCTTTGCCACATTATAGGTTATGTCTATGTCAGGCTGTGGTAGTCGTCCGCCCTCTTTTGCCAGTCTGTCAGCCTCTTCATTTCCAGGTATACTGCAATGTGATGGTATCCACTGTATTACAACTTTTTTGGATTTCTGGCATAGACCATGGAGTGCTGCTCTTAGGTCAGCTATTTCTGTGCCGTTTTTGCTCTTCAGTATTGAGACAGCTGACTTTGCATCTGTGAAGATAGCTATTTGCTTCTCTTTATTTTCCTCCATCAAGAGCATTTCTGCTGCAGTTTTCAAAGCCTCTACCTCCGCTTTAAAGTTACTTGAAAATTTTCCAGTTGCCACTGACTGTGTATTTTTCACTCCATTTTTTAAATTAAGGAGAATTCCTCCTCCTCCATTCTCTACTGAATTTTTGGCTGATCCATCTGTATATGCATGGGTCCAATTGCTGCTTGGGTAATATTCTTTTATGTAGTTGAGGGTTATTTTTCTTCTTTCGGTTTCATTCTGAGTGTTCTTTTTCTCAATACCAGGAATGTTTTCTATCATCTCAGGCAGTTTCTGCTGTCTCCAAGCTGGGAAGCTGTGTGCATTGTAAATGGGTTTGACTGTTGTTGTGTTAAGTATGGGATCTGCCCTAATCTTTCGTTTTGCAGTTTCTACAAAGTTGCTACGCTTCAGTCTTCCCTTTCCAAAACCATTAAACCTGTTATACATAGGGTGGTCTGTCAATCTTCTAAATTTTTCTGCTTGTTGCTGGGCTCTACTATTTCTTCTGTCCTGCATTGGTTGTAAACAAGTGATCTTTTCTAGTTCATTAATAGGCGTTGTCTTCAGGCTTCCAGTTATGATTCGCATTCCTTGGTTTTGGACTCTACTTATTTTGTTAAAGTTTGACTTAGCTGCTGTTGCCCAAGCTGCAATGCCATATTCCAATACTGGCCTCACCCGTCCAGTATATAACTTCTTGAGAACTTTCTCATCTGCTCCCCACGTTGTACCAGCAAGCTTTTTCATGATTGTCATTCTCTGCCTTGCTCTTGTTCGATTTTTCTCAACCAGTGTCTTCCATGTCAGTCGACGATCAAAGGTGACTCCTAGATAGTTTGGATTTTCTTCATGGCGCAATATTTTTCCATTCAATACCAGCTTAGGTTGCTGAGTTTTATTTGAGAGGGAGAACACTGTGCATGTTGTTTTCTCCTCACTTATCTTCACTAGCCATGATTTTGACCAGTCCTCTAGCGCTAATAAGGCTTGCTGTATTCTGCTGTTAGCTGTACTAATATATTCTTCAGATGTCCATATGGCTAGATCATCTGCAAAGGAGGATGTGTGTACTCTGGCTGGAAAATTTTCCGTGATGTCATTTATATATGCTAGGAATAATGTTGGTGAAAGAACTCCTCCTTGGGGGACACCTTGCTCCAACAGCATCATTTTGCTTGTTTGTCCTTGTACTTTTGTCCTGTTCTCAAGATAGTGGCTGATCCATTTATACATTTTCCCACAAACATGCATTTTTTGCAGTTTTACTTTCAGTCCTTCCTTCCATACTTTATCAAATGCTTTTTCTAAATCTATCCAGACTGCTAGTGTGTGCTTTTTCTCTTGGAAGGCATCCTCTATTTCCTGAGCTATATAGGTTATTTGATCTTCAGTGGATCTGTACTTTCTGAATCCTGCTTGGTGTGGTGTTAAGAGTTTGTTTTCTTCCAGATGCCATGTTAGCCTGCCATTGATAATGTGTTCCATTAATTTTCCTACACAGCTAAGTAGACTGATAAGTCGATAGCCATTTGGTTCTTCCAGGTCTTTTCCTTTCTTTGGGACTGGTATTAGTATAGCTTCCTTCCATGCCTGTGGGACTATTCCTCTCTTCCAGCTGTTATTTAGGACTGCTAGTAGTTTCGTCTTTGCCTTGGTGCCTAGTCCTATTAGCATTTCATTTGTGATTCCATCCTTTCCTGGTGATTTCTTCTTTTTAAGGGTATTCATTGCCTGTTCCATTTCTTCCATTGTTAGATTTGCCATCATATATTCTGCTGCTGTCTCTGTATTTCTATGATGTATCTGTTTGTCTTTGATTGCTTTCTTCTGTTCGGTTGTAATATCAATGTGGTTTGCATCTGCATAGTGTTCCATTAGTGCATTTGCAGCCTTTTTGCCTGTAAGCAAGGCATTTCCTTGTTTAATTGTTATTTGTTTGTTTCTAGGTCCTTCATTGTTCATGGCTTTCACTAGTTTCCATAGTTTGTTTCCATCCCTGTCAAAATTCAGGTTTTCTGTTTTTTCCCTCCAACAATCTCTTGTTGTTTGCTTGCTTGCTTGCTTGTGTTCGTTGGCTTGAGCTCCAACGTGAAGTCCTGTATGTCGGATGAAGGCATCCTGTTGTCCAACATCAGTGTGATGTCATACAGGACCTGAGGTTTGCGTGAGTATCCGTTGTCCCATGTCTGGCTTATTGGTGTGCAGACTGGCGGTTCCTCGCCGTACAGGCAGACACTCTCCGACTTCGGAGGAATCGGCGATCCTATTGACTTCAGCCAGGACCCCGAAGGGACCTGTTGCCCAGGACGCTCGACGAGGACGCGTCAATAGGTCTTGGCCAGTATATAACCCGGCCCTGGTGCCTTGGAAACACCTCTGCGTCCCTCTTGTTGTTTGATTTACTGTTCTTTTATATTTTGCTGAGATGGCTTTGAGAGAGATGTTCGCTTCAGTTGTTTGTTCTCTCTCTGCTGTCTTCCTGGTATCTTCAACTTTGTCCTCCAAACTTTGTAGTCCTTCAGTCCAGTATGGTTTGTAATTTTTCCTCGCTCCTCTTGGAATAGACTCAGTGGCTGCCTGTATTATCGCTCTGTTTAGACTTTCCACCATTTGCTTCATGTTGCCATATCGTGTATTTATGTTTTCACAATATTTGTCTGTTAGTATGGCAAATCTGTCCCAATCTGCTCTTTTGTAATTCCAGCGGGGCAAAGGCTTTTGCTCCTGTGGAACATACTCCATATTCATTACAAGCTTGATTGGTCTGTGGTCACTACCTGCTAATTGGTCCAGCACATGGCGATCGATTTTGTGGAGGATGTCTCCTGTGCAGAAAGCTAAGTCTGGAGTAGAAGTGGTAAACCATCTTCTGGAGTAGAAGCTCGGTGTGTCATCCGCTTTGTTGAGTAGATAGAGATTTGAGTCTATTTCCCAATCCTCCAATTCATCTCCTCTTTTGTCAGTATCTGGGTATCCCCATCTTTCTGAACGGCTATTAAAGTCTCCGACAATAATGCAGTTTGTGTCAGTTATTTTCATGTTTGAGAGTGTAAGGTCCTTATCTGCTGGGCTATACAGATTGTAGATTCTTATTTTCACGTCCTTTATTATATCAACACCTATAATTTCCGTTGGTTGTCAGAGATCACAGATACTTCGCTGCAAGGTATTGTATTTCGTGTAAGTATTAGAACTCCCCCTTTGTGTCCTTCGCAGTCGAAACGTGTGGCCTGATATGCTCTGACTGAGAATTTGCGATTGGTGTTGAGGTGTGTCTCTTGAATGCATGCCACATCTATTCTATCTTTATGAAGACACTGTGTTAGGGAGACTTTCTTGTTGTAAACTCCTTCGGCATTCCACTGTAGTATGTTGAGTGTCTGGGGTATTTGGTCAATACCTCTTAACCTACTCCTCTGTGCCTTGACTCCACAACACAGGGGAAGGTGACCACCAGTAGTCATGGGTGGACCCCCTCGAGGCAGGGGGCCCGGCACTATCACCGCCTGATGGGACTTCACGGGATTAATTTTGAATTGTGACATCATGAATTAAGTTACGTTGCACTGCTTTGTCAAGGATGTGGCTCAGTACATCCGATTTCGACAAGCATTTTTCGGGATGCTTTCCCTAGCCTTTGACTGTCCCCAGTTTACCTACAAGGCAGCAGGTTTTACGTTGCACTGTTTTGTCAAGCCTGTGGCTCAGTACATCCGATTTCGACAAGCATGTATTCGGGGTGCTTTCCCTAGCCTTTGACTATCCCCAGTCTACCTACAAGGCAGCAGGTTTGTGTGTCTCTTCGTCTGGTCCCTCTCTCTTGGACCGACATGGGTGGCCCTACCAGTAGCTGTGCTACCTTCGGCATAGCTCTTGGGGTCATTGGAACGCGCAAGCCCCTCTACCTCGTCACGGTGGACACACAGCAGAGAGGCATTTTTTTCTATCGGTACACTAAGTCAACTGCAAAACTTTACATGCAGAAGCAGACAAAAAGAAATAATGCTGAATGGAATGAGATGGTGGCATGGAGGAGTATCATCAGCAGGGTTGATCTAGAACACCTAGGGTCGAGATCTGTGGAAAGACATAAATGTCTACACATGTTGCAAACATTTACAATTTGTGATATGTGTACATTCCTCTAGTCTATTATTTTTCACAGTATTTATATGTGTGTTCGTTTTAAAATATAATGTAACAAAATACTAAACAAGATTCAAATATGTTGCAGAAAAATACAGAGAAATAAACTGCTATTTTTGTTTGCGTCCAATTGTATACTTAACAATCATTGTTTATCCGTTGTTGTCCTTTAAAAGCATGCTTGACAATTTGTAAACTAAAGCAGTAATTGTAGCTTCACATTACTTGTCCTTTAAAAGAATGCTGACAATTTGTAAGTAAAGCAGTAATTTTGTAGCTCACTTTGCACATTTACACCGCAAACAGTTGTACACGTAGATTGTGCACTGTTTATTTATATTACTTTTTTTCAATTTTCAGACTACTTTTACATGTCATCAATTGTAAATACTTTGCAGCACGTAACATTCACATCCAACCTCTATTGACACATTATGATTTACTAGGCAATTTTATTTTACATTTAGTAGTTTGCCACTACCTTCTGAACGAGAAGTCACATGTAAATCCTAATGACAGGCTTGTGGAATGAACCAATTACCCGGCCATCAGACGGAACATTTAATGCATTAAATCTCTCCAGACACTGCTGACCTGCTTTTATTAAATTCTCTATAAAAGTTTTTTAAAATGTTTTTTTTGAACAA
>JACEFZ010021949.1:0-49273 GCA_014155875.1 Cepaea nemoralis | reverse complement strand
AAAAAAAAATATCTCGAACAAACGTATACAAAGTAGGAATCTTTGATAACCAAACTAATAAAAATGTTGGTCACAACTTTAAAAAAAAATATCTATATCAAAACTTATAAATATGTCGAACACACATATAGAACGTAGGAAAATGTGTTAGTCAAATTAATAAATATGTTGGGCATGATAATACGTAGCTCGACCAAGCTTACAAAAAGTAAAAAATATAGTCAGTCAAATAAAGAAATATTTCGATCGTAGTAATAAAATATGTAAAATTATGGACAAACTAAGAAATATGAATGGCAAAGTAAGAAACAATGTTTACCAAAGTGAGAAAAATAATTGCCGAGCTTAGAAATAAATGATGGTTACACTAAGAAACATATATGCCAAGGCAGAAATATGTTAGCCATATGGGAGAAAATGTTGGCCAGATTAAGAAATATTTCAACCTATCTTATACATATCTCGATCAAACATATCAGAAACAGGAAAATTGGTAGCTAAATTAATAAAAATATTGGCCAATTTAAGAAATATCTCAACCAAACTTATCAAAAATAAGAAAATATTTTAGCCAAAGTAATGAAAAACGAGGACCAAAAGAAGAAACATCTCGATCAAGCTTATAAATATCTCGACAAAACTTATAAAATGTATAAAAATATGTCGACCGAAGAAAGAAACTATTGTAGTCAAATTAAGAAAGATATTAATCAAAGTGAGAAAAATTTCAATCAAACAAAGAAATATTTCTGGCAAAGTAAGAAACAATGTTGGCCAAATTAATAAATATGTTAGCGAAATGTAGAGAAATCTTAGCCAAAGTGAGAAAAATGTATGGTAAAGTAACAAATCACCAATGATGTGATATATAAATTTTGTTCTTTATTTGTTGCCATATGAATTAACAACATTATGACCACACATTAATAACATTGTACATTCTTTTATTAATAGACAAACTACAAAAAGTACTGCATATGCACAGCCATTATTGTGAGTTTCCTCTCTCATTGGCTCGGGAATGATGGCTTTTTGTGTGTCTACTGGAGAAATTATGTATCGAGATTTTCAAGTTCGATAAAGTCTATTTCCAACCAAGATTTAATATTTCCATAGTTCCTTGTGCCAAAAGATTATTCTTTGTGTGATATAGATGGATCTTTACCAGAGATATTGTAAACAGGTCTTCCAGAGTGTCTGCCTGTACGGCGAGGAATCACCAGTCTGCACACCAATAAGCCAGACATGGGACAACGGTTACTCACGCAAACCTCAGGTCCTTTATGACATCACACTGATGTTGGACAACAGGATGCCTTCATCCGATATACAGGACTTCGCGTTGGAGCTCAAGCCAACGAACACAAGCAAGCAAGCTAGCATTCCATGCCGTACTCCGTGGCGAAGTGTGTTACGGACGCGGTTCGTGATCCCACAAACTCGCATTCAAAAAATTTCTGCGCGCGATTTGGCAACAGAACGCGTTGCGCTGGTTACTTACGAAATGGTATAGCTGCCGATTGTTCAGAAAGCAATGGTAAACTACTAAACGTAAACATGCCAAGACATCAACAACAGCAAAAATGGCTGGTGTTGAGTGCAAATGTCACGTAAAGGATATGCAACTAATTAACTTTATTTCATTCCTGATCGCTTTCCTCTATGCCACGTGCTCAACGGCGAATTGCTCCCAAGGTGCAACATCAATGCCCGAATCATTCATGTCCTGCTTATACACATCTTTGTGCCGTAGTGTAGACCGACCCTGAGATATATCATCATCATCATCATCATCATCATCATCATCATCATCATCATCATCATCATCATCATCATCATCATCATCATCATCATCATCATCATCATCATCATCATCATCATCATCATCATCATCATCATCATCATCATCATCAAGTGCCCTGGCAGCTGGAGTAGACGTTCATGGCTCTCCACAAATCTTGGTCGTTGGTGTTATGGATCAACTCTGCTAATGGTATTCCTCCATGCCACCATCTCAATCCATCCAGCATCATTTCTCTTGGTCTGCCTCTGCCTCTCTTCCCCTCGATCTTTCCAGTTGTCACGATGTTCTCCAATGCCTCTCTTCTCATCATATGACCGAAGAAAGATTTTTGTCTCTTCCTTATTATTGTATATAATGTTCTAGTTTCATTGGCCTGTATCAGGCAGTCGTTGTTAGTTATTCTGGCAGTCCAAGGAATTTGCAACATTCGTCTCAGGAACTACATCTCTGTTGCTTCTAATTTCTTCTTCTTTTTTTTTTTTTTCCATTTACATTCCAAGATTCACTGCCATACAGCAAAACTGGTTCTTCATAGCATTTTAACACTCCTTTTCTTACATTCAGTGATAGTGAATTATTGCATAAAATACTCTTCATTTTCTGAAATGCGGTTTCTGCTTGCCTTATTCTGCTCTTAATCTCTGTTGTACATCTTCCATCTGATGTTATAAATGCCCCTAGGTATTTTAACTTATCCACTTGGTTAAGAATTTTCCCTTCTATTTCTATGTCACATTTTGGTGTCACCATTTTCTTTGTAAAAGATTCCCAAATGGATGTGAAAGGTAAGGGGAAACCACCACATTATCGTCCCAAGACTTCATGGCAAAACAAATCTCAGAGTTAGTAAGATATGTACCAAAAAAAAAAAAAGATTTCCTTTGGAATTTTACCATCGGCCATCCTTCTCATACATTCTATCCATGTAAGTCTACCCTTCTAATTTTGGTCTTGTATCAATCTCTGAGATTTTTAGAGGCGTTAGTGAATGTATATATCACCATCCTGATCACGAAAGGCATATTTCAATAGAAGTGAAACAATTCTATTCCAAAGAGGGCAAGTGGTTAACCTTGCCGACCGCCTAAAACCAACATTGTTGAAATGTTTTATATTAGCAAATTGTAGAATGCCAGTTTGTTGGATGCCCTTTTACGGGACCTCGCAACCACCCCAACATTATTTGTTTATGATTTTCTAGGCAGTGTTGCATTCAGTAATTTCCATTGCTGTCTAAACGGTAGACGCGCACAGCATTGCGAACATTAACAAAAACTCCCAAAATCATCCACGGCGCATTTCGAACCCTTTAAGTCGAGACTGTAAACTTGAGTTCACTATTACTAAGCCACAGACGCCTACATGTACACTGTGCTGCATTCAGTTCGCCGCCTTCCCCCAGTCTCGTGCAGCTTACTTTGTGTATAGCCTTGTTAATGATGCATTGTCAAGTTACCCGTGTTCATCTCATGGTGATTACTATTGTGTATAGCCATGGTTATGATGCAATATCAAGTTACCTGTGTTCATCTCATGGTGATTCCTTTTGTGTGTAGCCATGGTTATGATGCAATATCAAGTTACCCGTGTTCATCTCATGGTGATTACTTTTGTGTGTAGCCATGGTTATGATGCAATATCAAGTTACCCGTGTTCATCTCATGGTGATTCCTTTTGTGTGTAGCCATGGTTATGATGCAATATCAAGTTACCCGTGTTCATCTCATGGTGATTACTTTTGTGTGTAGCCATGGTTATGATGCAATATCAAGTTACCCGTGTTCATCTCATGGTGATTACTTTTGTGTGTAGCCATGGTTATGATGCAATATCAAGTTACCCGTGTTCATCTCATGGTGATTCCTTTTGTGTGTAGCCATGGTTATGATGCAATATCAAGTTACCCGTGTTCATCTCATGGTGATTCCTTTTGTGTGTAGCCATGGTTATGATGCAATATCAAGTTACCTGTGTTCATCTCATGGTGATTCCTTTTGTGTGTAGCCATGGTTATGATGCAATATCAAGTTACCCGTGTTCATCTCATGGTGATTACTTTTGTGTGTAGCCATGGTTATGATGCAATATCAAGTTACCCGTGTTCATCTCATGTCTCACCTATCTAGCCAAATCGTGTATGATACACTTCTCGTGCTCTGAGAAAGCATCGGCGCCACATTCGCTTCAAGTTTTCTTCAAACACTCAAACGCTGTGGATAATTATGCTAGAAAACTACAGAGATATTTTAAAAAATCCCCCCCCCCCCACACACACACACTGGCGGTGGAATATACACACACACGCGCGCACACACACATTCACGTTTTTGTTAAAAATTCTCATATCCTTTACAGGACATCGCTGTCAACAGCAGCATCTTTCAGCCCTCTGTTGATTTCTTGGCAATATTACGCTCATTGAACCTGTACTTTTATATGGATGTGAAGCGTGGACAATGAGCAGTCAGGCTGAAAAACAACTGATGGCTGTAGAGATGTGGTTTCTGAGGAAAATGCAAAGAATACCATGGACAGCCAGAAAGACCAATGAACAAGTCCTTCAAGAAACAAATGAAGAGCGTAAATTGATTAGAGAAATTAGACGTAGACAGTCAAAATTTTTTGGGCATGTTATGAGAAGAAATGGATTGGAGAATTTGGTGACAACTGGTAAGATCGAGGGGAACAGACCAAGGGGAAGACCTAGAAGCAAGTACCTGGATGGCTTGGCCTTGTGGCATGGTCGAGACAGAAACACGGAGCTGATCCACGACTCTGGTGATCGAGTGAGATGGCAGAACATGACCGCCCACGCTTACCGGCATGGCACATGATGGATGGATGGAGTTTGCCATTGCTTTCTGAGCGGCCAGCTCAGTTATCCCGCAAGTCACCAGCGGGGGTGGAACCGCTTCCAGTTCTCGCCCGCTACTAGACTCTGCGTGATAAACGGGATTACGGAGAAAGTGGTGTAATCCCTCGGCCAGAGAGACCGGCAAACACACGTTTGCTGTAGATTTAATTATAACATTGTCTATTCACATAACAGAAGTGTTTATTCTAGTGGATTAGACATAGCGACTGACAAACACGGACTGTGTTTTTATTTGTCTTTCTTGTCGAGTTTGAAGGACACAAGAATGAATTGTGCACGTTTGAGAGATCTATAAAAACACGTTTTCTACATTTTCCTCACACAATGGGGGAACACCACCCCCCCCCCCCCCCCCCCCCCTAAGTCCACAAGTGAACTCTAGGGCATCAGCACAGACATCTTGCTCCCCCCTCCTCCTTGACATCAGACATTGCTTTTGATCATGGTATTACAGTAGTCAGCGGAAAGTCTAGCCTTCGACTTATCACAGCTTGGTATACAGTTGCATGGATACGCGTCATCATTTTTCTTGGAACCTAATACAATAATGGAAATATTTGTGATTTCACTGCTATCTGCAAATATACTTTGAAAGTTTGAATTAAGTCTACGATGACTGACAACTCAATGTGAGGGTGAATCAAGTCTACGATGACTGACAACCCAATGTGAGGGTGAATCAAGTCTACGATGACTGACAACCCAATGTGAGGGTGTCTGACAATCTACTTTGAGTGTGAATCAAGCCTTTGGTACCTGACAAACAAATGTGAGATGTAATACAGGCTACTATTATATTCACCCGAAAACAGTAAAATGTCAGTTATACACAATAGGCTTTCTTAAAAAAAAAATGCGTATCCTTTTTAAAGGACATCGCAGTCAACAGCAACATTTCTGCCGCTGTGATCTGTTAGCAAGTTTACGTTCAGTAGTCTGCCATTGTTTTCTGAACGACCGGCACTAAAACCAACACAAAACCAACGCAACGCGGTCTGCTACCAAATCGCGCTCAGATTTGTTTCGATAGAAGGTATACGGAATTACGAACCACGTCCGTAACACCTTCGCCACGGAGACCTGAACACAATAGGCTCAAAACAGTACAATTACAAGTATACACAATAAGCTGAAAACAGTAAACTATAACTATAAACAATAGGCTGACAATAAGGAAGTTAAGTATAAACAATGTAATTTCTGCTTCAATGCCTGGTGCTAGGAAATTCAACATATAGACTAAATGTCGTGGAAAGGCAGACCAGACCTTAAGCCTTGGTGGGCAACTGGTCTAGGATCGAAGCTCCAACAGGTGGACGGTTAGAGCATTGTTTTGCTGATCCGACATCTTCTGCAGCTTGTCTTGTTCCGTATGTATTGTCATTACCTTTCCTCTGGAGTAAACTAGGCAGGCCAAGAGAGGGAGCATGCTGCATGGGTAGCACATGGTCTCTACAATTCAGCCCAGGTTTTATGCTATTTTTGAAGCACAATGTAACATAATTATCGTCTGTCAAGTCGGCAAGGTGCCAATAGTAGTAATTTCTGCTTCAGGTGTCTGGTCTAAATCAAACACTGATAATCATGTGCTCACAGTCCCCCTCCCTCTCTCATCTGATATGGTAATACCGTTTATGTTACATATAGGCAAAGCGATGAACAGATAAACAGTCGATGAAGAGACAGACAGACTGACAGACGGAATGACAGACATATTTACAGACAGACGGAAAGACAAATAGACATACTATGAAAGAAAGAAGTAAAAGCAGACAGACATAAGGACAGACAGACATACAGATACAAAGACAGACAGACAGAAGATAGACAGACAGACAGACAGACAGATACATAGACAGGTAGAATATTTACAGACAGATTGATTGACAGATTGGCAGAAAGAATGACAGACAGCCAGATTTACAGCCATACTGAAAGACAAATAGGTACACTGAGACAGACATACAGACAGACCGACAGACAGATAGAGAGATAGACAGACAGACAGACGGATGGATGGATGGATGTTTAAATGGATGGATAGATTAATACATAGATGGATGTATAAATGGATAGGTAGCTAATTAACAAACACACATCAAGAGAAACATTCATTTGTGGCATTTTGTTCAGTTTCCTTGTCACAAAGCGTTCAGTCGTGTTCAGCGCACAGTGATTTTTGCTGTTTAGGCAGGAGACAGGCCGGAAAAAAGTTGTGATTGTCGCGGGCGCGTTCTGTTCGCTATATTTTAAACTTTCCGGTGCAACGTTGTTATTGGCCGTCAGTGAGACCCTCCTGAATAAATCAAACACGGTAGAGTGGTGGTGCATGTCAAGCTACGTGTAGTACCGTACCGGTCTGGAAGTAGAAGACTTACTTTAGATTCGTCATTACACAACCCTACCAAAAATGTTTTTATTAAAAGGTGCTAAACATTTTACTCACAGATTTTGTACACATGAGGACTGCTAAATCCAAATATCACCTTCATTAGTCCGAAGCATCTATAATGTTTTTTTTTTTTTTAAGTATTAGATACAGACATTTGTGTGTTTAATTAACAATAATTATTATTATTACAGTATTTTCTTTATAAGGCTCGGGGGGGGGGGGGGGGGGGGGGGGGGGGAGGCTATTGCTCTTAAGTCCCTTACTAAAGGAAATTGCTTGTTTACTTTACAGTTGCAGTTTTCCACGAATCTTCCAAGAATTGCCTTCTTTAAGATTATAACCCACTGCATGCATGTTAATATGCTAGTTATTTGCTTACACTTCTAGCACAGATTGACATCATCTTCAAGAAGAGCATGTTTTCTTTCACTGGATTTATTTTTGTTATATTTGTGGAGAGTATACTTTGAAAGAAGAGCATAGGAAGCATATTACTGTATTCTGAAGAAAAACTTACTTCAAAGTAAAACTAGATAACCAGTTCAAGTCTTGGGCAGAACGTATGTTGAACACCCGTGACAGTGGACTTGTGGGACAAGAAAATGTTTACAATTTTACATTTCAATGATTTGGAGACTGCTCAAGAACCACCATGATGACTGCTATTTCTGTGTTGTCAATATTAAGGGAATTAATATAAAACTAATCATAAATGGAAATATTCAGATTTAGATTCTTCTAGACCAGTGGTTCTCAACCTTTTTTGGCCAGTGCCCCCCTTCACCATATTTTCAGAACGTCATTCCCCCCTTCCTATCAAAAATTTGGCCTGTGCCCCCCCCCCCCCCCCCCCTCTTATCACCGTATTTTCAGAATGTCATTCCTATCTAAAACATCCCCACCCCTATACAGTATACGTAAAATGTAAGGTAAATTTAATAGCACAAACTAAAACAATGTCTAGACATCCACATAAAACATGATTTGTGGGTCTACTGACTTTATAAAATGAATTTCAGAAGGATGAGACATACTTAACTGCAAAGTATGAAGGGAAAATCAATATCAAGTAATCGGTTCTTGTATTGACGCGATCTTGAAATGGTCTTCATCCCCCCCCCCCCCCCCCCCCCCCCCCCCCCCCCCCCCCCCTCTGGAAACCCTAAAATTCCCCCCTGGGAATTCCCTACCGGTTGAGAACCACTGTGCTAGACGAACTGTTTCACATGGAGATGACATACTTTCAGTCAGATTTCGGATTCCCTACTAGAATATGCGACAGCAGTGGCATGTGGAACGACAAGTGACAGTGATAGTGATTTCGAAGATGATTTTCCAGCTGCTCAATGCTTCGACCAGCGTAAACTCAAGGAACGAACGAATGAACGAACTAACGAACGAACGAACGGACTTTATTTTCAAAGAGTAACAAATTGGGCACGTCTTGCATTCGGTCCTTCCAATCACTCATCTTTCCTTCATCAATAGTCCATAATGCATTCACATAGGAAAAAAAAACACATTGCCAAATCAATGTTGTAAATATAATCATTGCATATTACATGTTATAAGACACACTCCACCCACCCACACAACTCCATCCACCCACACATCCATCACCCAATCACACACACTCCCCAGGCACACATACATCCTCCACCCATCCACCCATTACCCACAACCCCACACCTACACATCTCCCCACCCACGCACACATCTCCCACCCATCACACATCCCCCAACCCACATCCACCATCCACCCACCCACAACCCGGACACACATACATTCCCCCAACCACACATCCCCCACCCACACACATCTTCCCACCTACAAACATCTTCCCACCCACACAAATATTCTCCACCCATCCCATAAACCACCAGCAATCACACAGCCACATATCCTCCTCCACCCACACACTCCCAACCACCCAGCCAAACACACATTCCCCCAACCACACCCCCCACCCACACTCATCTCCCCGCCACATAACACATCTCACACCTACCCACACACAAATCCCGCACCCACCAACACAATCTCCCCCAGCCCACCCTCATATCCCGAGCCCACAAATACACACACCCCTCACCATCTCCAGCCTACACCACACCCACCCACCCACACATCCTCTACCAACCCACACATCCTCCACCATCCACACATCCTCCACCCATACATCCTTAACCACGCATCCCTTAACCACACACCCCTACCCATACACACATCCCCCCACACACACACACATATCTCCCCACCCATACACATCGCCACCCAACAACACATCCCCCATTCACAAACACACACCTCCCACCCACAAACACACCCCACCATCACACCATACCCCCACCAACACACACATCCCCCACCCATAAACACATCCCGCTCACACATCCCCCACGCACGTACTTATCCTTCAACCACTCACACTCACACATCCTCTACCCACTTATCAATACATACATCCCCCATCTACCCACCCACACTCACACACCCCAACCACCCAGACAAACATACATCCTCCACCCTTACAAATATCCTTTACACACCCGCACTTCCAAACCCAACCGCACCCCACCCACCCACAGACACATCCCTCACCCACACCCATCTCCCCTCCCAAACAACCCCACACCCATATACACATCCCCCACCCACACACACACACATTCCCCACAATCATCCCTCACCCACACACACAACTCCCCACACATCTCCTACACTCCAACCCACACATTTCCCACCTACAAACACACTAACCACCCACACATACATTCTCCACCCACACTTACGCCACCCTCACACACCCCACTCACACAGACATATCCCCACCCACACACACACACACATCCCCACATCCATCACACCCCATCCTCCAACCCACACACTCCCCACAACCCCACCCACCCACACACACACATTCTCCACCCATACAACCCCCACCCACAAACACCCACACACTTCCAACCATCCATTCGAACTTCCCACACCCGCACACATCCCTCACCCACACACATATCCCAACACCCACATCCACCCCCACTTACACACATCTCCCCACCCAGTCACACATCTCCCACCCACCACATATCCCTCACACGTACATCTCCCACCAAACCACACACACACACACCAGGCACGCATACATTCCCCCACTCACACATCTACCACCCACAAACTTCCCCCACCTACACACATCTCCCCACCCACACACATATTCCCCACCCATCCCATATCCCACTAACAATCACCCACCCATATATCCTCCTCCACCCACTCACCCAAACAGCTCAGCCAAACACACATTCCCCAACTAAACACCCCCGACCCACACACACATCTCCCCGCCAACCCACACATTCCGCACCTACCCACACACACATCCCACTCCCACCCACACAATATCCCACCAACATATCCCGAACCCACCCACACACACACACACCCCCCACCATCCCACAACCTACTAGCATGAACAAACTCCTACACTTTACACACACATACAGTGACGATTGTCGTGAGCATTCTCGTAAAATTGTAAAAAAATGGAGAAAAATTGTACATATACATTTTGTAAAGTAAAAATTAGTGATGCTATTCATCTCTCTCTCTCTCTCTCTCTCTCTCTCTCTCTCTCTCTCTCTCTCTCTCTCTCTCTCTCTCGCTCTCTCGCTCTCTCTCTCTCTCTCTCTCTCTCTCTTTGTTTCTCTCACACACACACACATACACACACACACATACACACACACACTCACACACACACACACTCTCTCTCTCTCACACTCACTCTCCAGTAATGTGTGTCAGCGTCTCAGTCAGTCATAGCTCGTCACAAAAGACGTGACAGTAATATAATACATAATATGCAAATGAGTAGTCAAAACTTGGTTATATTTGGCAATTTATTAAGAATAATACTCATTGACATTGGTCATAATCACGCTCTGACAAAACTAGTAAATCACATAAACATTAGTCAGCAAAGCACTCATGCGTTCTAGTATCACAATTCATTTGAATATTAGCGCACAGGTTGTCTAATATCGACATTCTCACAATAATAGTAAATCTCTAGCATGAGGCATTCAGCACACTCTTTCTCTCAGGTAACCCAAAACACTCCTCTCTCAACCACAGTCAAAGTCCGTCTCCTCTCTCTTGCCTTGGTCTGTGGTCACGTGATACTTCACCCACGTGTCGTCCGTGCCATGTCGAGTGTCTCGGTATTCTGATGACGTTCTGTCCTTCACCCGTCGGCCGACGTCTCAGGTCGTTTAGTCCAAGGTTGGACTGTCATTCAAGGACATGTCCAATCTCTAAGCCTATGTCCTGTCTCCCACTGGGTATGCAGTTCATGTCCTACTCTACTCATGCTCTATCTATGTCCTGTCCTTGCCTGTGTCTTCTCTCACACTTCTCGAGGACTCTGATATGTGCATGTGTTCATATTATACATAATAAAATCAAGTGGCATACAAAATGATACCACGTAATATGAAAGATGAGAATACATAAAAAAAATATGGAATAGCATGTTACATGACATACATGCGCTCAACTCTCTCTCTCTCTCTCTCTCTCTCTCTCTCTCTCTCTCTCTCTCTCTCTCTCCCTCCCTCCCTCTCTCTCCCTCTCTCTCTCTCTCTCTTTTTTTTCCTTAGAAACACACACACACAGACACTCTCACACTCATTCACTCTCTCTCACTCACACGTACTAACTCTCTCACTCACTCTACAGTAATGTACATTGTGTTCATATTATAAATGTTAAAATCTAGGATCTAATCCGAGATCAGTATCTCTCCTAGGAATCGTCAGAACGTTTGACTTCAAGATTAAAGAAAAATAAAACACATTTTATAGCAATAAAGAGCAAGGTTTCCATCCATTCTTTAGTATAGAAAACAATTTGTGGTTTTGTACTAATGTAAGAGGTCTTGTAAACGAAATGGATGTAAGGCCAGCTAAAGGGATTCATCAAATATTCATGATTTATATTTTGTGGGATAGCAGGGTAAAAGATACGCACTGGACAAATAAAACACAAAAACAGTGGCCGTTGAGGAATGAATTGAATGTTGGAGAACAATAATATTGTCAACAAGCTTCTTACTGATCGAAAAAGTGGTCTACTGCCACCATTACATATAAAGCTTGGCTTGATGAATCAGTTTGTTAAGGCACTGAACAAAGATGGCACCTATTTTAATAAAGAAAGTTTCCGAAACTTTTCTCGTACAAACTTAAAGCTGAAATATTTGATGGACCTCAAATTAGAAAGTTAATAAACGATGCATATCTTATTGATAACAAATCAGTCCACAGCCTGGTCTTCATTTGTTTTAGTTGTGCAAACCTTTCTGCGTAACTTTAAAGCAGACAATTATTCTGATTTAGTTGAATTAGTTGAAAACATGCTGTCGAGTGTTGTTAAGCTTGGATGCAACATGAGCATAAAATTGTACCACTCCCATAACCATTTACAATTTCTTTCCCGAGAATCTTGGTGACTTTAGTCGGGGACAGGTGAAATATTTCACTTAGATATAAAAGCAAAGGATGAGGGATATCAGGGACATTGGGATGTCCTCATGATGGCAGATTACTGTTGGACCTTTAAGCAAGACTGTCCGGGCATATCACATTCCAGGCAATCCTCGAATAGAAGAATTTTGTGTGTTGACTACAAATTAAAAAAATTCTAATGATAAAGTTTTAATATACTTTTTTTTGGGAGTATTTTAATGAAGGCAATAAATGCACAGCAACTATGTATTATATCAATGCAGATTGCAGTCAAAATGCCACTGATGGCATCTAACTCTAGGCGTGTACATAACAACTGCCCTACTAAGGAAGGCCATGCATAGTTGTCTGCCTGTCTGCCCTCCCGCCCACACGGCCACCCGCTCACACGGCCGCCTGCCCACCCGCCTGTCCGTCCGTCCGTCCGTTTGTCTGTCTGTCTCTCTGTCTGTCCTTTCTATCTGTCTGTCTGTCTACACTCAAACACATATTATACAAACACGCACATTTGTATACATACATACATACACACGCACACATATATACATGCACACACAAACACACACACACACACACACACGCACGCATGTACACACACACACACACACACACACACACACATATATATATATATATATATATATATATATATATATATATATATATATATATATATATATATATATATATATATATAATATATATCAGGATGACTTCAGATCTGGGACTGGGACAATTTCAGTCTACGACCCTACCAGTCTTCGGATACTTATCTCTGTCACAACCGACCAAGGGATGTTACCCTTTCAAACATCGTCCTGAACAAATGACGCAACTCTGGCATCTACAAACTCAATAACAAAATGTATTGTACAAAAGAGTGAAGATAATGTGGATGTAGTGCAGATCTGTCTCGTGTGCTAATCGCTACAAGACAGATTTAGTGGAGGCTGCCATTAGAAGGATGTCATCATGGTACACAAGTTAGAGCATCACACCACATAGGACTGTTACTTAGCTCTGAGTTTCTCGCTGCAGGTCCTCAGTCTCCGACCAGATATCACCTCCTCCGAGTTGACAGCAAGTCACGATAATGTCACCGGGACACCAGAGCATGTGTCTAATTGATACTCATAGTTCTGATCCACATCCTATTTGGCAAATGCCTCCATCATAGGTATGATGTAAATCTATAATGTTCGTTAATGTTCATAGTTGTCCAATGTACCTAGTTATATTTTCAACAGAACAGTGTCCATGGCTTGAGTCACAATAGAACATAGTTGAGTGGACCCAGTGTTGTTTGATTTCACACCAAGTTGAATAGTAGTCGGGTAGATAATCAGTGGAACAGCTGGACGATTACATACACACCATACTTGCCCCGACGTCTTTGTTATAAACTGATAGGCAATTCATCCTGAAAGTACCCTGAGGGTATAGACGATTGACCGGATGATGGGCAGTAGGATCACCTTACCTTGACTGGTTTGTCCAGACTGCTGACGCTGACATATGTCTATGGTTTGAACGACTGTCAATCACTCCTCTCTGGAAGGTAGAATCTGGCAAAATGACAAAGACAACCCTCCGTGAGAATCACATGACCATGACCTACCATATGGGAATACACCTCTTCTCGGTACTCAGACAGGGAATCACCTCCCCAAAGGGGCTGTGGTTCAATTACAGGGCATGCCTCAGGGTCAGAGGAAGAATAAGTTCTGGGGTCCCACAAGCAGCCGAATAGACCATCTGTTTCCCTGGACTGGTGATAGAGTGAACCAACGGTGAGTGGTCATGAGTGTCTGCCCAAGCTCCCCAGGGAAAGTCTTCTAATGACATAGAGGGTTAGAGGGTTTACAGTACCCATAGACCAGATGGCCCTGAAGGAGGGCCGTTGGCAAAACCCCCTTCCAGCTCTTCCCAGGTAGTCCTGCTCTCCCCTGTTCATCATTCCTGTAACCATCAAAACATGTCTGCCGAATCACTCCTCCTTCTTTCCCCTATCCGTTGTCCTCCTCGCAGGAATCCACTATAGATTAGGATGGTAGTCCGTTAAGGAGACATATAACATAAAGTGTATGAGGTAGGCAAAGAAAAACCAGTGATCGTCCCACCAAAAGATGCGATCCTCGACACACGCAGGATCGCTCAAATGACCTCCGATTCGATAGAGAACATTCCCACGAGATTCGTCTTGTCCGGCCGATTCGCCCGATATCTTACACGATACTCTTTGGTTACGACTTCACCGACTTCCGGTTTTGTAGATTACGCCGGAGTTCAAAGGCGGCCCAGTAGTGCACGTACATTACCCTCACTCAGGCCAATCCCATGTCTCCCGAAACCATTTCTTGGCAGGCGATACTATGCGTGTAATACCTGCACTTTTACTGCAGTACAGATTGTTCAAGACAGGCCAGAATTTGGTCAAGTCAACAAGCCTGTTTGCTGGGGAAAATTACAGGCTCGCCCTTTACCTACGAGCGACAGTCGCTGCATGCAATATGCACCATCGGGTGATTGCGAATCCGACACGAACCGATTTAAGAATGGTGGCACTCTTACTTATCATGTGGCAGTGCAGTTCAAAGTATGGGACATCGTCCAACCTGGGGACTTACTGTCCACAGTCTTTGACCTGTAGTATGACACTGGTCTCCATGTCTTCTTATCACTGTAGTCACACAGGACTTCTCGCCAGCTGGGCAAATCAAGAATAATCTTTTCCGGTTCACAGTCAAGCCACTGCGACTGCGCGACCAGAACTAGCGTTCTGGTACACACATCTCTCGAATCTTCCCGAACACAAGGGCGTAATCCTCCACTCCCTTAGGGGTAAAGGATTACTGGGGTTATCTCCTTTGACCACAAAAGTTGCAGTAGGCCGAGAGATGGTGTGAGTCTGGCAAATTCCACATCTCTTGGTCGAATTCTAGACACTTCATTGCACCCGGTTCTATCCCATATGGCTCGGTCTCTTTCCGCAGCGCGGAAAGCATCACACAAAGCACGAACTCCGCGGCTCTAGCGACGACCCACAAAAGTCTTCAAAAAATTTAACTAGTGAACCGAAGGATGCGGCCCTGAATCGAACCCACAACCTTTGGAGCCCGAGTCAAAAGGCTTAACCACTTCGCCACGGAGACTCCTAAAATTATAAAAATTTTGGATTTTATATCCAGGATTATCCAGCATTATAAAAATGCTGGATGCCAAAGAAACAGTGGCTGTAAGAAAACTTAGGGTTTGGTTGAGAAAGAACAATAACATAGAGCTATCCAAAACAACTTTGTGGAACATTATAAGGACATTATCTTCACTTTTATAAAGTACAAGGGAGGTAGAAATATTCTTTGCGAGCAACCGCAATTAGGAGCCATGAGAAGCAGATACCTATGTGAAATAAGGGAAATGTGCAAAGAAAATTATGGCATAGTGTATTTAGATGAAATGTGGATCAATGCGCACCACACAAGTGATAAGGAATGACAATTAGTGGATGGACAGATAAAGCGATATGTACCCAGTAGTATAGGACAGCTTTTGGTCATGGCCCATGCTGATAATACGCATAATGGCTTACAACAGAATGCTGGGCTCGTGTTCGTATCAAAGCATACAGACAATAGGGGTTATCATAATAAGATGAATGGTAATGTATTTAGAGATTGGATCGAGAATACTGTGCTTCCATCCCTAGATAGACCGTCGTGTCCAATTATGGACAATGCATGATATCAATGTTGTTGCCCAAGAAGACAAAATACCTACAGCATCGAGCACAAAGGGAGCAATAAAGATTTGGCTCCGAATGGAAAACCTTTCCATTTCCAGAAACATATTTCTAGCTAGAATTGTTGCCCCTTGTAAATCAGACGCCAAAAAAGCAAGAAATATCAAATTGAGAAGTTGATAGAAGAGCATCGTCATGGGTGCTTGAGACTTCCGCCGAACTATTCTCATTTTAACCCTATAGAACTTGTGTGGGCTAAAATTAAAGGACAGGTGGCAGCTGACAATACTATATTCAAATTGTCTGACGTCAAGATACTAATTCAGTCCGCGCTATTAAATATTGATAACAGTTACTGGAAAAATGTGAGGACCATGTGTTAAAAGAGGAAGAGGACTATTGGAGAAAGGATGGATTGAATTTTATGCAACCGAAAGCAGTCATCAACCTACTGGAATCGTCCGACACAGATTAAGGTATGAGTAGATCGTAGACCTTAATCCACTTGCACGCTTACTGGGATAATTTGCTCCAACTATTCAGACGAATTGCAGGCCCTAAACATTACAGCATCAGCACAATGTCAATGGCAACAGTTTGTATTCCACAGTATTTATTTGGCACCTTGCCGTCTTGACAGACAATAGTTTGTGCTTTAAAAATGCATAATAACTTTTACCTATGGCGGCAGCGAATGTGACTGATAAGGCTAATTTGCGCTGTAAATGATCTTTCACAGTTGGTGCATGTGAACACGTGGTCATTTCCACCAGCATGCACCATCTTACGTCTCACACGCTCAGAGTGTGACTTATCTGCAATAATTTCCTCCTTTGTCTTTATTCCATTTCTGATGTTTGCCTTCCATACAACACGTTCAGCGGCGACTTGCTCCCAATGTGCATTATCAATGCCTGTATCAATCATGTCCCGCTTACACACATCTTTGTATCGTAGTAGAGGCCGACCCTGAGATCTCTTACCCATCTGTAATTCACCAAAAAAGATGTCCTTTGGTATTCTACCATCATCCATCCTCCTGTCAACGTCCTAGATACCTAGGGGAATGAAACTTGGGTTCATACAGGCAACAAACTCCGTTCTGATACTATCTGACATGATTTATTTACAGTAAGCTGGCGAAGAATGGTTTTCGCAGCCAGCTACGTGGCGAACATGATCATAGGAGTTCACAACAAATCCATCATACATAATTATTACAACAAACTCTATCATCTATCTATTTAGCGAGTAACACTCCTAAATACACTTGTGTATTCAATCTATCAAGTCCCCCTTAAGTTAAGCCCTGTTGCTTGTTCGATGTCCAGTCGGCGTCTGCCCTCTAACGTGTCTCGATCGGACACGGGCTGTAACTCTCCTCGAGCTTCTCGTGGAACAGGTCCTGGCACGCGGTCAGCGTGTCCACGGAGCTGTAGGCGAACTGACCTATGCTTCTCGAAGGCTCTAGATTGTTCGAGCATTCGAGTGTGTCTCCCTTGTATTGGGGTTATGTCCCCTTCTCTAATTCCCTTCTATCTTTATGTTCTACCGACTCCATGTGAGACTCTGACAGGGGTCCCCCTCCCCCGCTTCTATGGGTTAGTATATGGTAATTAGTCTGCACTAATTCTGTCATAGGATCACATGAAGTTGGTGTTTGGTAGTTTCGTGGATGGGAACCTGGCCATCTATATATTTGCACTATTAACTCATGTATTTCCCCGTACAACAATCCAGGGTGATTGCTGAAGAGCCCCTATCTCTTCCATATCCTTAAACATGCTTATCCGACCGAAGTTCCCTGACGCTTCTAGTTGTATTTGCAACCGCGCCCTTCTCAAGTATCCATTTGATACCCAGATATTAAACTCTGTGTTAGAGAGGTTTAACAAGACAAATTGTCTTGGCTTATTTAAGAACACTTGCAATTCTTGTCCTGAATGTGTATTTTGATACACTTTTACTTCCGTATGTTTTATAGTGCTTAATATATATATATATATATATATATATATATATATATATATATATATATATATATATATATATATATATATATATATATATATATATATATATGCACTCTTGTTTTACTCCCAAGTAACTACTCATGTTCCTGTTTGCCTGTTAGTGTGTTTACTGCTTTGTTACTTGCTCTAATAAAATGTGTGTGATTTAATTGTTAGTGTTTAGTTTTATGAGTATGTCCTACCTAATGTCTAAAGTGTGTGCTACCTGTGTGTATGTGGTGTGTAGTACATCTCTAAGTGTCACGAGCTGGAATATCCCTTGTCATGAATTACGTCATCTGTGTAACGCATGTACAGGGTATTCAAACAGTGATTCTTAGAGTGAACCTATTTTATCTAACACTAAACATGTATACACAATTTTAGACAAGTGTTACATTTTACACTCAAAACGCAGACAAATTAAAATAAATACTTTTTGCGTACAATTTGTCCGCTCAGTATATCGCTCTCTCATTTAATTCATTCACTCTCTGATTCGCACACCTTTCATTCAATATAATAATTTGTTAAAATATACAAATTAAGGTGAGGTAAATGTTTGTCGCCCTTAGAAAAAGGAAACTGGCGATATGCTATATTCAAAGCGTCAAGTACTATCTGTACTGGTGATAAGAAATGGTTTATAAGTTAAATTGCAACAATTGTATTGGGAGAAAGTTTTAACTATGAATGAAAATGTTTGTGACATATTATGATAGAAAATGTACAATTTACATGTTCACATATTTTATGTATATAACAAAGCACAAATGTAATACATATTTAACTAATAACATTAAATTAATTAACTCCAACGACGATCCGTGTGTTGTCGTTCTTTCGTCCGTGTGCTGTTCCAATAATGTTTTACAGTTCGTAGGTAACGTTTTGGTGTCACATTCCTGTGTTATCTCTCATATGTCGTCATAGTCATAGTATATCGCTGCTTGTATGTGCGATGTTCTGTTCCGTTAGTTTGCGAAGTCAATTGAAATCACGCGTATGCACAGTTATTAATATTCGCATGGTACCTTTCAGTTCATGTGATTGATGAAATAACTTCGCAAATGTTAATATCCACAGTTCGGAATGTTTTTGATGTACTGCTAATTGCCAATGTGGCCCAATATAGTTAACGGTTCTCAAAGTTTCATGTCTGTGATAGCTATAAGTAGAGTATTAAATCAGCTGTTGACACTTCTAAGTTAAAGTTCTACAGTAAGTGTAGAGGTACACTCTTTTATGCAACAGACTAAAATATCACAGCTTATCATATGGCCACTAATTAATGTACATAATGTTAATCTGCTGGTGCATTGGTTAGTCGTGATAATATGTCAGGTATTCTATTATCCGTACCTTTAATGTGACGGATTTCAAAGTCGAAATCCTGAAGAAGAAGACACCATCTTGCTAATCGATGGTTCTTGGGGTTGCCTTCTTTCATCACCAGCAGTGGCGAATTATCCGTCAGAACAACGAAATGGGAACTTAAGAGGAACTTAGATAAACGACTAACACAAAAAACCAAACTTAGTCCCTCCAATTCAGCTGTCGAATACTTGATTTCCGCTGTTTTCAGTTTACGGCTGACATACAGGATCGGGTATCTCACGTGTTCGTATTCCTGCATCAGACATCCTCCAATGGCGATCGCACTTGCATCTGTAGTTAATATAAATGGTAAATCTATGTTTGGTAATCTCAATATGGGTGGATTCGAAAAAATGGATTTCAATTTGCACATTGCATCCTCTAAACGGACACTCTTACAATTGCACATACTACATAATTGTATAGGTATCGATGTAAAAATAAGTCTAAATAATGTAAGAGTGAAAATAAATTTACTATAGGCATATCTCAAAGTTATATAAAAAGCCTTGCACCAACAGGAGTTAATGAACTGTAGCATGGTTTTTGCTCTTTCAATTTGGCGCAATGTTGATTGATATCTAAATGAGATGGTAAATATGATGGAAAATATGTTTGTTATCCGGATGGTGTTGAAAGATACATTTTGAAAGGTAAGGTAATGTTGTTGAAGTTGGGTTAACAGCAAAAGTAGCAAGAGTGTCAGTAGATTTGTCTTTGTTCATTCTACTGCTTTGGTGAATGTGATTGTTTACTCTTGTTGGTTGAGGTGTGTGTTTCAAAGACCTTGTGTATTTGTCTGCTAAAGTGGTAGATGGTGAGTTGAAAATAGTAGTCTTTGTGCTGATGGATTTAGATCCGCATCGTTTGGTGTTTTTGTTCATGCGATAAAGCAGTTTGTTTGTATGCAAACGTTTCTGACTTTGATTTTGTGTGAAGTCACTTGTTTGTGTTTGTTTATTTGCATACTGTTTGCTTGCATGAATGTTGCATGATGATGTTATTTCTGTATCTGTATAACTTTCTGCAGCTTTATGTGTTGTTTCTGTTTTAGTTTTATGTGTTCTTGATCGATGATAAATTTGCGATGAACACATATGATGACACTTGTTTGATAATAATACTTCTTTGTCACTAGTAGTGTCCCTTGGATATCTTTGTATTCCTTGGTTATGTTTCTTGGAATTAATCACGTAATTGTTTCTAGTTCTCAGAGAAACACATTGTTTCGACTCATAAAGTTGGAACTTATGAGTTCTCTCAGTTGTTGGTTTGGTAACTGCGGTTTTGTCTTCACGAGAAACTGTCTGTAATGTGAAGTTGTCTTCATTGTCTTGTGTAGTAGTGTCGTTAAGACGTACTGTCGTTGCTGTGCTTTTGTCATTGTTGTTTGTCAGATAATATGATTTCGGTTGAGAGTACTTTAAAGAAGTCGAGTCGGTTTGTAATGACTCGTCAAGCTGTTTGTCATGATTAAGAAGAGTTGTTGCTATTGTGTCGTTGACTTCGTCGTTTCCGTTATTACGAGAATGTGTCGTTAAAGTAGAATTGTCATCGATGTTCTTGTCAGTGTCGTTATTGTCCCCTGTTATCTCTGTTTGGTTGTTTATGTGGGTTTTGTGAGTCATTTGTCTTGTCACTACATTGGCGTATTCTGTCTGTTGTTGCACATTTACAGGTTCACAATTTTGCGTTTCGATGGCATCCTCAATTCGAGGTTTTATGCTGATGGTGTCATTGAAAGATTCAACCGCCCCTGTGTTATGCACCTCTGTGAATTCGTTTCGAATTCCGTCATCGGTGGTCTCCCTTGTGCTTTTGGCAGTTTGAGACATGCAAATGTGTTCTTTAGTTCTGGAATCACTGTTTGCTTTTTGGGTGCAGTTTTTCTGTTCCCATTCTCTGATTTCTTCTTCAGAGCAGGATCTTATATTAGGAAGATTTCCAAGAATAATATCAGCGCAAGGATCTTCTAATACTGCGCATAGCACTTGTCCTGACAGAAAAGGTGTCTGAATTTCGGCCAGTGCTAGGGGGTATCTTTCGATGGTGCCTGCGAATGTGCGACATGTCACGTAGTTGTGTGTGTAGTCTTTGTCATTAATTAATGTTCTTTTAATTCCACAAAGAGTCGCTCCGCTATCGCGAATGATTGTACATAGTTTGTTATTAACAAATCCCTTTCATCAAATTTTAACTTGCCTTTAGATGTTAAGGCTGCGTTGGCTATTTCGTTGGATATAGGGATTGTATGGCCACATTCCAAGGTTGTATCCAACTGAAATTTTCTGCACGTATTACAGGTGTTATTATTGATGGTGTTAATGATTTCTACCGCATTCCCTGACTCATTCGCACTTTCATTCTGGATGTCACATTCATTCACTTCTTCAATTTCTTCATCCGTAGATGTATCTATCAATGCATCATTGGCCTGCTTTATCATCTTGCGGCCGTCGCAACGTCCTGAATAATGCCCGTAAGCTAGACAAAAGTAGCATTTGACCGCTCTCTTATACGCGTTTCTTTTGTTTTTTTTTGTTTTTCCACCATCATTTGAAGGTGATGTGGATACGTTGGTGATTTATCACAAATTGCG
Organism: Cepaea nemoralis; assembly: GCA_014155875.1. Classification (NCBI taxonomy): domain Eukaryota; kingdom Metazoa; phylum Mollusca; class Gastropoda; order Stylommatophora; family Helicidae; genus Cepaea; species Cepaea nemoralis. The sequence goes on along the minus strand of JACEFZ010021949.1, from coordinate 26,946 downwards.
TACTGTTCGTGGGTCAAATGACAGTATTGACACAGGACTGGTTTTGTAAATTTAGAGCGTTGTTTGAACCTATTCTCATTTGGTTTTGAATATTTGGTGTTTGTGACAGCTGCTGTTTCATTCTGACTCATATTTAGCTGAAAAATATCACGGTTAGCTGTGAAATATGCACTACCTCTATTTTCGACTTCTTGAATAGTCTTACAATCACTTTGTCTTAGAAATTTCGAGAAAGGAGTTGGTATGGTGTTCATGATCTTATCAATTATTATTAGGTCTTTTAGTTTATCATAGTTGTTATTTGTTTTCGCTGAGGTTATCCATTTTGTACAAATATCTTGGACTGTAGACACGTAGTCTATGAACGTTTGGTTGGGTGATGGCGCCAATTTTGAAAACTGCAACTGATAGCCTGCTGTATCTAGTGAAAAATGTTGTAGTATTCTTTGTTTTAAATAGTCGTAATCTTTCCTCATGTCTTGTGGAATTGTTTCTATCACTTTTAAGGGCTCTAATGCTAAATTTCTCATCAAAATAAACGCCCAATCGACCTTTGAAACGTTATGGTATGACATCAAACACTCGAAGTTCTCTAAGTATGCACTTATTGAATCCCCGGAACAAAACGGTTTGATTAAGCCTTTATATTTGTTGTATTTTTGTTCCTCTTCTTTGCTCCTTAATTTGTTTACTGAAATTTCTAAGTTGGAGTCAATTTCCATTTGTTTCAATTTTAATTGTGTTTCTAACTCTAACTTTTTTATTCTGCGTTTAATTGAGCTTGTTTGCTAGCAGCTTCTATTTGCATCTTTTTCTCTTCTATTTCACCTTGCATCTTTTCTGTTCTCTTTCCGCTTGCATCTTTTCTCTTCTCTTTCCGCTTGCATCTTTTCTCTTCTCTTTCCGCTTGCATCTTTTTCTCTTCTCTTTCCGCTGCCCTATCTTCTCGTGCTATGTTTTCTAAATGTGTCTTTTCTGCCCATTCTGAAAGTTTATCGGCGGTGTAACCTAATTTAATTCCTAATTCGATGCAGTGTTCTAATGTTGACATCTTGTAACTTTAGGTAATATTAAATTTATAGCAATTAAATCCCTTTGGAAATAGTTTGGGTGTACAAAAATTGGTTATATCCCTTAATTATTTACATTGACACTTTCTATAGAATAGATTCAATGGTCATAACATTTGCATGTATATGTCATAAATTGCAATACATAGAAAAAAATGTTACATCAATGAAAAAAAATGGTGAGTATCGTTTAGGGAAACAATGAGCATGAAATGGGACTTATCTTATTTACTGGTTTCTTGACTGTAGTGTTGTTTGGTTCTCCTGTTTTCTCGCCACTGCTGGAGGACAGTTTACATACACACAATCTTTCGCGGAACAATCTGATGTTGGAATAAAAAAAAATTAGTAATTGTCACTGTAATTGTCCAGTCATGTCAATGTCAAATTTCATGAACATCATAATTTAATTACTTTTCTAGAGGGACTACAATAGCTCATTAACAGATGATACGATAGTAGCTGCAAAGTGCTAGACTTTGTTATGTATGAAAGTTGATATATTTTACTTGGCAAAACCAAGAGCTGTCGGGAAAGTGAAGCTTGCGCTTGCCAAAACCGGCTTGGCCCCCAAATAGCCTGTCAACGTCCTAGATACCTAGGGGAATGAAACTTGGGTTCATACAGGCAACAAACTCCGTTCTGATACTATCTGACATGATTTATTTACAGTAAGCTGGCGAAGAATGGTTTTCGCAGCCAGCGACGTGGCGAACATGATCATAGGAGTTCACAACAAATCCATCATACATAATTATTACAACAAACTCTATCATCTATCTATTTAGCGAGTAACACTCCTAAATACACTTGTATTCAATCTATCAAGTCCCCCTTAAGTTAAGCCCTGTTGCTTGTTCGATGTCCAGTCGGCGTCTGCCCTCTAACGTGTCTCGGACACGGGCTGTAACTCTCCTCGAGCTTCTCGTGGAACAGGTCTTGGCACGCGGTCAGCGTGTCCACGGAGCTATAGGCGAACTGACCTATGTTTCTCGAAGGCTCTAGATTGTTCGAGCATTCGAGTGTGTCTCCCTTGTATTGGGGTTATGCCCCTTATCTAATTCCCTTCTATCTTTATGTTTCTACCGACTCCATGTGAGACTCTGACACTCCTAAGATGTCCTATCTATCTAAGTCTACGAAGACTGAGCATGGAATAAACCGTCACACAACCTGATCTTTCCTATACTTCAGTATTTGTGATTTTGTCTTGCTACATAATACCAAGAATTCTTCGCAGACACCGCATATGAAAGCTGTTTAAACGTTTCTCTTGGTGTGAGTAAGTTTTCCAGGTTTCACTGCCATAAAGAAGAGTACTAAGGACACAGGCTTGATAGACAAGGAATTTTGTTTTGGCAGTAAGCTTCCTGTTCTCCCAGACTCTTTTTCTTAACCTGTTCATTGTTGTTGCTGCCTTACCAATCCGGATGTTGATTTCCTGATCTAGGGATAATTTGTATTTACCACTGATCCTAGATATGTAAAATGGTCTACCATCTCTAGTTCGGCAGTCGTCAATAAAGATTGATGGTACCCCATGTGCACCTTGTGACATAATCTGTGTCTTCTTTTGCTAATTGTTAAACCAAATTCAGAACAAGCATTGGAGAATGCAGATAGTAGACATTGCTAATTCTTCCTCAGAGTGGGTCGTAACTGCAGCATCATCTGCAAAAAGCAACTCTCTGATCAGTACCCTCCTAATTTTGGTCTTGGCCTTCAATCTTTGAGCATTGTAAAGGCGCCATCTGAGCGTGAGTGAATGTATATACCACCATCCTGATCTCGAAAGGCATATTTCAGTAGAAGTGAAAAGTATATTCCAAAGAGAGTGGGAGCTAGTACACAACCTTGCTTAACTCCACTCTTGATTTCAAACTCTTCAGAATTGGCACCATCAAACTTGATTATACCCTTCATGCCTGTGTGGAATGATTCCACAATGGACAGAAGAGTTGGTGGGCAGCCAATCTTCTTTAGTGCCTTGAACAGACCCTCACGACTGACCAAATCAAATGCCTTTGTGAGGTCGATGAAGGCAATAAACAGTGGTTGATTCTGTTCACGGCATTTTTCTTGCATTTGTCGCAATGGGAATATCATATCAATGGTAGACCGGTTCTGTCGAAAGCCACACTGTGATTCGGGGTAGACTTGATCTCCTAGGACTTGAAGTCTGCGCAGAACAATTCTGGCAAATACTTTTCCAACAATACACAGAAGTGAGATACCCCTACAGTTGTTGCAGTCGCTCCGATCGCCCTTGTTCTTGTACACTGTTATGATGCTTGAATCTTTGAAATCCCGTTTTTTTAAATAGTTTTCAAATAATTGATCGTGAATGACGGCATTCGTTTCGTGTCAGACTATAGTGACGACCATAACCTGTGTCATTTTACAATTTAATTCTAACGCCAGTTGCTCACTGTGTACAACAAACGCGTCTACTAATTGTTGCAGATCCTGCTCATTGTCTGCAATCAAAACTGTATCATCTGCATATCTAATGTTATTGATGTTTCGTCCTCCGATGCTGATTCCATTTATATCTTCTACATTTCTGAAAATATTTTCACTGTATAGGGGAAAAAGATCTGGAGACATTACACATCCATGCCTAACATCTCTCTTAATAGGCTGATATTGTCCCACTTAATTATCAATCATTATGGCAGCTTGTTGTTTCAAATATATATTTTTTATAAGTCTAATGTATTTCCCATCAATTTGTAGATCTGCAAGCATATCCACCATGTTGACATGCCTAACTCTATCAAAAGCCTTTGTGTAGTCAATAAAGCAAAGATTATGTATATCCTTGTTTACTTCTATAGCACGTTCAGTAACTGATCGCAGCATATACACAGCATTTACTGTACCCTTTCCTTCTACAAACCCACATTGTTCTTCCCCAATGTCAGGTTGTATTTTCTTCCTCACTCTTTGCATGATAATTCGTAGCAAAATATTTGTGATGTGACTCATTATACTAATTGTTCTGTGTTGATCACATTCCAAGGCTCCTGGTTTCTTTGGGATTGCAATAAATACAGAGTTACATAATTCAGAAGGTATATCTCCTAGGAAGTATAATATCATCAAATGGCAGATCAGAAGACGATATCGAAAATAGGTGCAATAAGGCAAATCAACTCATTGGACAAATGGCACCAATACTAAAGAGTTGAGTTGAGTTGAGTAAAGAACCGACATCACTGCACTCAGGACATTCCCATATGTGCTTCGTCCCCTCGTTCAACAGCCAGAGAGGAGTCATACTACTAATCGTACCCACCGCTATCTGATTAAAAGGTCTTCTGGTCTTCCCTCTCAGTTTTGAGATTCTTCCAGAACCCCTGCCGACCCCCCGCAATCTCATTCTTTCCACATATGGGTTCTTAATCTGTTCCTCCGCCTTCTCCACCTGGTTCCACAAGCGCACGACCACCTCCCCCTAGTCCATAGGCAAAATTCCACCAAGGGGTGCAATCCCTGCTAGCCTATCAGCCTGTTCATTCCCCCGTACACCCGCATGGCCAGGGCAAAATATCCATACAATTCTCACGATCTGTGACCTCTGAAGCGACGAGGGCCATTCCACACGAAACATTCCTTTCTCCACCTTGCACAAAAATGTACGGGTTGGGTATTGGAATTGCCGTACTAAAAATAAAAAAAACATGTATCAATAACTACTAAGAAAGCACTTCACAACACAATCTTCCTAACATCTCTATACCATTCCATCCCATATTCCCAGCTACTCCACCTTCGTCGTATCTGTCAGGATGATAACGACTTCCTCGAGAAAGCCCATGAAATGCTTGACTTTTTCCGCAGACAGTCCTACCCAGAGGACATCTTGTCCACAGCTTTCTGTCGCATAACCCAAGTCTCGCGGGAAATGTCCCTTGTCAAACAAACGCGACCTCCTAACAATGAACCTAAGCTCATCCTCACCTTCCATCTTCATGCCTATGCCATCAAGCACATTTTCCTTCGACACTGGTCTATCTTGGAATCCGATCCAACCACTAGTGAGGTATTCTCCAATGGCCCTAGGGTAATTTTCCGCCGTAACCAGAGCCTCAGAGACCACCTTGTGCATAGTCGCCTCCCCACGGTTACTTCATCTGTGGGCACATTCGAATGCCATCATAAGAACTGTCTGACATGCCCATACGTTGTTCAGACACCGGCGATTGCATTCCCCCTAGTCACCTTCTCCTTGAAAGATTCTTTTACTTGTACATCCCGCAATCTGATATATGTCATTATCTGCAAACGATGTGACATGAAATACATTGGTCAAATTGGCAGACGCCTTGCTGACCGTGTTAGAGAACACCTAAGAGACATTAATCAGGGCGCTGACAAACCTGTCCCCAACCATTTTAATTCCTCCAACCATAATGGAGTCGACGATGTATGTGTCACTGCATGGAAACCTTGCTTCTCCAACAGCTCCGTTAGGGTCAAAGTTGAATGCCAGTAAATTAACAATCTGGGATGCGTCCATCCAGCAGGTATCAATACTGTTGTGGACGCCACTGTATAACTGTGCCATCTTCTCCACTGTCTTTCCCCCCCCCCCCCCCCACAATATTCATACCTAACTATCTCCACACCCCTATATTTTCATATCAGACTTCGCATATTTTTGGCGACGTAAATCCTATCTGGCAACCTACTATATTTAAACTCTGCAGCCAAAGAGTGCCTTCACAACTGGCAAATCCGCCTTTTCTGCTCCCGCATGGGAACGTAGTAGTTGTGCTATTTTGTTTTTTGTTTTTTATATTTCGTTGCTCTATCTATCCGTGTTGTCCTGTCCTTGACAAAGATTCTGAGAATCGAAACGTCGGCCGTCTTGTGTGTCGTATTGTACGCATTTGTGTGTATTTTATTTCATTATTCACTTTATATATTTATTGAGTGCTTCTGATTTGGGATTTTCACCTGTGTTTCGGGATACGATGGATCTCCTTGTAAGGTATGTGCAACGTGTTGATGTTTAATACTTTTCTTCTCGCAGGAGCTAAATATACCTATTTGTTTCCAATTCATATTGTTATATCCTGCTGCAGCCGCTGCTCTTTCTTCTATTCCATAACATCTGTATGCTACCAATGCCAAAATCTGGACAATGACAGAAAAAGAGAAAAGAAAAATCATAACAACAGAAATGAGGTTCCTGAGAAGAATACTCAACGTATCAAGAAGAGATAAGATCAGAAATGAAGAAATTAGGGTTAAAGTGGGGGTTAAAGCATAACTAGATTTTATTAGAAAGCAGCAAGTCAAATGGTTTGGCCATGCAAGTAGGTTACCAGTCAACAGCATACCACAACAAGCAATGATATACAGACCAGATGGAAACAGAGGAAGAGGCCGACCACGTAAACGTTGGACGGAGGGAATAGCAGAGTCCATGGGAATATCGATATATGAAGCTCATAATCGGGCACTTTCACGATGTTTATACTTCACCTCGACACCGCAAGGTACAAGAGGAACATGATAAGATGAGATGAGATGAGATCTTCAGTATCATATAATGTGTTCATCAGTCTGGTGACTTGATCTATTCCATATTCTTCTAAAGCTTTAATCATTTCTGTTGTGATGTTATCTGCACCGGGAGTATTGCCAGCTTTCATAGGCTTAAGAATATTTCGAACCACCATCTTCAAAATTGGCGGTCTTTCATTATTAAATCTAATATCATACTGTTCCTCTCTGTTATCACCATACAGGTTTTCCACATAATCTGTCCATACATGTAGAATCTTATCTTTTTCTATTATGATTTTGCCATCTTTAGTTTTTAGACAGCCTGCTGATGTACTTGTTCTTTTATTAGTAAGTTCCTGGATTCATTTGTGCACTAATTTGGTGTGTTGACTGTTGTGGTGTTTTTCAATGTCTAAGCACTTTTCCTCAAGCCATGCTTCTTTTGCCTCCTTACATAATATTCTGACTTGTCTGAGAATTTCTACATATTTGGCAGAATTATTTTTGTTGAGTCTTCTTGTTTCCATTAGGTGTAAAATTTCTTCTGTCATCCATTTCTTGCGACCCACCTTCTTTAATTTTTGAATAGTTGTTTCTGCATTCAAACTGATTGAATTCTTCAACATTTTCCATTGATCATCCATATCCTGGAATAGGATCTCTAGATCATACTGACCAATAAAAAGATGTCAATTGAAACGAGAAAAAGAGTGTTGAGGGGCTACATAAAGCCTGTTCTTTTGTATGGATGTGAACTTGGACAAAGAGCAGTCAAGCTGAAAAAACATCTGATGGCTGAAGAAATGTGGTTTCTGAGGAAAATGCAAAGAATACCTTGGACAAACAGAAAAACCAATGACCAAATACTACAGGAGACAAATGACAATCGTAAATTGATTAGAGAAATTAGACGTAGACAGTCAACATTTTTTGGACATGTTATGAGAAGAAATGGATTGGAGAACTTAGTGACAACTGGCAAGATCGAGGGTAAGAGACCAAGGGGAAGACCGAGAAGAAAGTACCTGGATGGCTTGGCCATATGGCATGGTCGAGACAGGAACACTGAGCTGATCCACGACTCTGGTGATCGAGTGAAATGGCGAGTCATGACCGCCCATGCTTTCCGGCAAGGCACATGATTGATTGATTGATCTTTTTACAGGACATCGCTGTCAACACCAGCATTTTACTGCTGTTGTGATCTCTTGGCATGTTTACGTTCAGTAATTTGTCATTGCTTTCTGAACGGCCGGCTTCCGTACCATTTCTTTAAAAACCCAGCGCTATGTGGTCTGCTGCCAAATCACGCACAGCTGTGTTTCGAACACAGGTAAGCGGAATTACGAATCGTGTCCGAAACCCTTCGCCACGGAGACGGCATATATATATATATAAAAAAAATATATATATCATCAAGTGCCGTGCCGGCTGGCGTAGGCGTTCATGGCTCTCCACAGATCTGGGTCTTTGGTGTTCTGGATCAACTCTGCTGATGATATTCCTCCATGCCACGGTCTCAATCCGTCGAGCATCATTTCTGCCTCTAATTCTTTAATCAGGTCTGCCTCTAATTCTTTAAATAAATAAGTCTTCGATTAACCGCCACGCATATAAACGTCAGTTTCTGATGTCCGTCATCGTCTTTTAAAAGAAAAATCTGCGTGATTATCAACAAAAGGACGCTACCGCTTTCGTTATTTTCAATGTCGCCACTGCCTGGAATAACCTTACACCTAAAGAATAGGTGGAGTAAACTCTTGCCTGAACCTATTGACAAAACTGAAGGAACTGAGACTGTTAGTGATGACGAAATTGTGCAACTGTGCAACAATGGCGGACTAAACAGTGAAAACATTACGTCAGACGAAGTAACAGATTAGTTGGAATGTGGCAAAATGGATGGAGGATTTGCAATTTGAATGATGATGAAATTGTTTCTAGTGTGACTACTATTGAAGAAGAAGAGGAAGAAGAAGAAGAAGAAGAAGAAGAAGAAAGAAGAAGAAGAAGAAGAAGAAGAAGAAGAAGAAGAAGAAGAAGAAATTGATGACGATGAACTAAAAACCTACAAACAGTCATTCAGAAGCAGAAACAATGTTATTCAAAGTGCATCGACTGGTTTGAAATACAAGAGAAGACAAATACAACACAGAGCTTACTTCTGCTTGAGATACCGAACATCGACGCGCAGGAAGCTCGAGCCCCAAAGACATAGAAGACAATGACATATGTTAAAATAACGTAAATTTATAGTATTACAATACATCTCTGTACATTACTACTCTTATATTGAAGTTTATATTGATCGTTTTGTAAAATTAAATACAATATGCATGTATTATTCTCCTTTAAAGGATTTTATTTTTCATTGTCGTCCTAAGTCAGCAGTGAAACCACGTTACTGTACATATGTATTAAGAGATTTCTGTTATGTGTCTGTTCGCTTATCCGTCACAGCCCTGATCCCGACGATGACGGTTAATCAAATTTGTATTGTATTCTCTTTGCCAATGCAGCACTGAATCTATTGCTATACCAAAGCGAAAATTGCTTGTAAATAAATATACAGAGGCCGACAATGATGTCAATGGATGAAACAGCAATTGTGCTCTGTGTTAAAAGTAATCTACAGAACGACGCTTAAATCACGAGTCATGTTGAAAATAGCTTTTGATATTAATGGATTTCATCCTCTACACTGTTACATTTCTTTCCTCAGTGGAAAACAATTTAAGGTGCACTTCCGAGTTGCATTGCCCGTGTCAAAGAGCTGGATATATAGATATAAGTAGGACAAAGACAGAAGTAAGGAAAAGACAGAGACAGGACTTAGATAAGGACCTTTACAAGAGAATAGATAGAGGGAGACAGTACCAGGAGGTAGAACGTCAAACCGTTATAAGACAGGACATAGTTAGGACACGGAGATGCCATAACTAGAACATAACGGGAATCCACCCCAGGATAGGACAGGTGACGTTAACCACGGGGAACTATCCGTAAACAGACTGAACAGTAGTACAACTGTAGGTTAACGAGTACTAGACTACTGGACTACGGTGAGTGACGCAGCACGCAGCGCTGCTGACCTCACGAGAACTTGAGGGCCAAGAAGTTAGCGAAACCTGTAAACTCAGGCAGACCGGACTTGACAGTTAGAGCGACAAGACGTGTGTGGTGTTACTCTAGCCACTGTGTAGTTTAGAAAGGACGCAGTTAGACATAGCGAGTGTGAAGAATGTATTTGAGTTATGAGTGCGATTAATGTATGCCCGAGAAGCGAGCAGTATATATTTGTGTAGAATAAATATTGAGTCTTATTACCATTCATACAATCGTGTTTGTGATCGTGAGGTATGAATGAAGTGGCCAGCATGCCTGTATGAATCCAGGTTCTTGACAGCCGGCTTCCTGGCCTAGAGGTTAGCAACTTTTCTCCGTAATCTCGTATACTCTCAAGAGTAACGTTAACGACGGTGAGAATCAGCAGTGGTTCGAATCGCGTCGGTAACTTACGGGGTATGTGAGCCGGCCGCTCAGAAAGCAATGGCAAACTACTTAGCGTAATTTTGTCAAAGAAATCAACAATCAGCAGAAAGATGCTGATGTTGACAGCGGTGTGCTGTAAAGGATATGCAAACATTGTTTTTCCAAGTTGCATTATCCGAAGTTAGTGTTTGTCCATCAAGAATGATGACGACTGGATGAACGCGATACCCCACAACACGATTATGTGCTGATTCCGTGTACAATGGACTCTTGACGAGCATCAGCATTTTTATTATCCGAAGTTGGTGTTTATCCATCAAGAATGATGATGACCATTCATTTCATCCAGTGGGGTTGAAAGTTTAGGGCCATGAGTTCTATAATGGCTGGTATGGTCTATTTTGGCTCGAAATGTTCTGTGACAATGTGGGCAAAGAATGCATGTCGTTCTAGGAGGAGGATCTTTTTTTTTTTGTCGAGGCTTTTTTTTCCACAGCTCTTGCAGTCCTGTTTGCTACACTCTTGCGTAATTATGTACTCCACGAATGTCTGTATTTGGCAGCAGTTTCCCAAGTGTCGTGATGAATTTCAAAAGCTGTTCAGGAGCTTACTAATCAAAGAACAAGTACATCAGCAGGCTGCCTAAAGACAAAAGATGGAAGAGTCATAATATAAAAAGATCAGATGTTACATGTATGGTCAGATTCCGTGAAAAACCTTTATGACGATAACAGAGACGAACAGTGTGATGTTCAAAATAATAATGAAGGACCAGCAATTTTGAAGATGGAGGTTCAGAATGCTCTTAACCATATGAAATCTGGCAAGACCCCCGGTTCAGACAGCGTCACAACATAAATGATTATTGCTTTAGAAGAATATGGAATAGATAAAGTTACCAGTCTGCTTAATACAATATATGATACTGGAAATATACCTCAGGAGTTATGTAATTCTGTATTTATTGCAATCCCAAAGAAATCAGGAGCTTTGGAATGTGATCAACATCGAACAATTGGTATAATGAGTCACATCACAAAGATTTTCCTAAGAATTATCATGCAAAGAGTTAGGAAGAAAATACAACCTGAAATAGGAGAAGAACAATGTGGGTTTGTAGAAGGCAAGGGTACAGTAAATGCTGTGTATATACTGAGAACTGTAATCGAACGTTCTATAGAAGTAAACAAAGATCTACACCTTTGCTTTACTGACTACACAAAGACATTCGATAAAGTCAGACATGTCAACAGGATAAGGATGCTTGAGGATCTACAGATTGATGGAAAAGACCTTAGACTTGTAAAAAACATATATTGGAAACAACAATCTGCCATAAGAGTTGATAATGAAGTAAGCCAATATCAGCCTATTAAGAGAGGTGTGAGACAGGGATGTGTAATGTCTCCAGATCTGTTTTCCCTGTACAGTGAAAGTATTTTCAGAAATATTGAAGATATGGAAGGAATCAACATTGGGGGAAGATGCATCAATAACATTAGATATGCAGATGATACAGTCTTGATTGCAGACAATGAACAGGACCTGCAAAATTTAGTAGATGCGGTTGTTACACACAGTGAACAACTAGGGTTGTTATTAAATTGTAAAAAGACACGGATTATGGTCATCACTAGGAAGAACGAAATACCACAATGTAATATACAAGTAAATGGGAATATTCTTCATCAAGTGAATAGGTACAATTATCTCGGAACAGTAATAACATCTGATGGGAGATGCCTTGAAGAGATTAGAACAAGAATCGCCATGGCAAAAGTAGCCTTTAGCAAGATGAAAAACATACTGACCAATAAAAAGATGTCAATCGAAACGAGAAAAAGAGTGTTGAGATGCTACATAGAACCTGTACTTTTATATGGATGTGAAGCTTGGACAATGAGCAGTCAGGCTGAAAAACATCTGATGGCTGTAGAAATGTGGTTTCTGAGGAAAATGCAAAGAATACAATGGACAGCCAGAAAGACCAATGAATAAGTTCTTCAGGAACCAAATGAGGATCGTAAACTGATTAGAGACATTAGACGTAGACAGTCACAATTTTTTGGGCATGTTATGAGAAGAAATGATTTAGAGAACTTGGTGACAACTGGTAAGATTGAGGGGAACAGACCAAGGGGAAGACCTTGAAGCAAGTACCTGGATGGCTTGGCCTTGTGGCATGGTCGAGACAGAAACACGGAGCTGATCCACGACTATGGTGATCGAGTGAGATGGCAGAACATGATAACCCACGCTTACCGGCATGGCACATGATGGATGGTTAGTGAGATCTTCAGAGTGTCTTTAGAGCGATTCCGCCTTTGGGAGCGTTTACCACAGCGCAGCACACCGTAAAGGATTCGTTTAGAGAGCCTTTGATCTGACATTCGAGTCAAGTGACCAACCCAATGAATCTAATTATTTATTAGTAGAGTGTGGATACTGGACATGGACGCTCTTTCTAAGACTTCAGTGTTAGGAATCTTGACTTGCCTTTTAATCTTCAATAGGTTCTTAAGGCACATTGTATGGAAGTGGTTTAATTTCCTAGCGTGTCGCTGGTAAACAGTCCAGGTTTCACAAGCATATAGCAGTGTGGATAATAAACTGCTTTATAGACTTTCAGCTTTGTTTGCAGGCTTATTCCAGTTCTGTCCCACACATTTTTTACAGTCTGCCAAAGGCCGCGCTTGCCTTGGAGATTCTTGCATTCACTTCGTCGTCAATTGTGGCAGCTTGTGACACATTGCTACCAAGACAAGTGAATTTGTCCACAACGCTTAGTCTATGACCATTAACTTTGATATTCGACTCGGTGTGATTAATCCCTGGAGCTGACTGGTACATAATTACTGTCTTCTACAAGTTTATTTCTACATATTGAGCTCAAAGTTGGTACAGGAATACGAGACAGCTGAAAAGTTTTGTGTTTTTTAGTGGCAAAGTTATGGTAAGACAGATGAAATTAGTTCCCACCATAACGTTGTTAATTCAACATGCCTTGTGATGGACAATACGTGTCTCAGAATAGTTCACTGTGATTATTGTAATCATACGACAATACAACACTCGCTTCACAAGCACGATTGCCTTAAATACTAACTGTGCTAATTCAAACCTGGAATGGCTTTATTCTACGTCTGTTGTTCAATCCTGATTGTCTCCGAACAATTACTCTCAGACAACACGTGGACACACTTTTATCCGCAGGTCACTGTCGTCCAGGCGATGACCCGAGCATTGGCATGTTACAGGAATAATTTCATTATACATGCCACTGCGGTCAAGTTTATCTTTCGGCAATCACTGTGATACATGCAACATTCATTCACTACGGTACGCGTGTGTTCTTCACACTGTGCACATATATTTGTCGTAAAGCCCTTTGTAGCATAACTGTAATGTTTGACTGGAAGTTTCGGAGATGATTTAACAATGGTAGATGGATCAGTTGTGATTACCTTCGAACAAAATAATCTGTAATCGATATAAAGCGACATAAATAAACGATGCTCTGCGATAGGAGGCCACGTTTTCGTTACGTAAGAAGTTAGGAAAATGATTGTATCAACATTGCTGCTTTACTGGATCTATTATAGATCAGACCTCAAAAGAAACATGCGGTCAAATCTAGTTTAATGTCACAGACCATCTGACTTAAGTCTTAAGATACATATACGTCCAAACACGCGGTTGAATGAAGACTTAGTGCAGAGATGCCTCGTTTCTGAAGTACCTTCCTTGAACAGAGAGATGCATAGGGCTTATAAGAGTCCGGACACTACAACCATGACACTTTATACTCTCTCTCTCTCTCTCTCTCTCTCTCTCTCTCGATGTCTCTCTCTCTCTCTCTCTCTCTCTCTCTCTCTCTCTCTCTCTCTCTCTCTCTCTCTCTCTCTCTCTCTGGCGAAATCAGGGCAATGTTGGAGGACATGCTCTAGGTTTTTTGTGTGGAGCTCCATAGTGGCAGTGTTAGTGAGCCCATACAGTGGAGATTTACTCTAAGACCTCAATATCCTGTTCTGAGTCTGAAGATTCTGGTCTGCGCTTTCCGGCCCAGCTTATGTGTGATGTCGTGCTCTAATCCTGTTCTGAGTCTGAAGATTCTGGTCTTTCTCTTTCCGGCCCAGCTTATGTGTGATGTCGTGCTCTAATCTGCAGTTTCATTTTCCTTAATCCAATATTAGTCTACTTAGATTGCTTTAGAAGTGTTTTTACTTTCCTAAAGCTCTGGCATGAATAGGGCCGTTTGAAGTTTAATCCAGCCTTTGCTAGCTCGTCTGCCTATTCATTTGTAGGCGATGGTTCCCACTGCAGGACATATTCTGGTCTTGCGTCTTTTATTTCATGGTCAATAGTTGATTGCTTGGAGCATGGGGTGGCTTGGTGGACTGACTCCGAGTCTGTGAAGACAGCAGTATTTGGGTGAGTTCAAAATGACTATTTATGAGTCTCTAGAAAGCTGTCAAAAGGACAGTTGCTTTTGCCATGAAGGTAGAACAATTTAAGATTTAGTTAACTAGATAGTTAGTTAATAGATCATTGCAGATCGAACTATTAGTCAGTACGTGCTCAATTCTCTCCTCAGTATCTCACACAGTGTGTAACCGCTGATGACACCTGCTGTATAATAGCTAAATATTCATCTTTGGCTCCCAGCATTCGCTGATAAGTAGCTTTACGCCGTACAACTTAAGTGTTTTTGCAGTCTGGTCAAAGTTGCAGAAGTATATCAGTTGTTAGAGTCATTTATTCGTCATGACTCTCTGATCCAAGGCTCCTGCGTTCTCCACATCCGCCAAGCTAGCAAGCCTATATGCTTGAGTGTTTCCTCTTACACATGCATGCCCTAGAACAAACATGAAACATAGTAGTCAGTCTCGACTCCTCAGAGATTCAAGCCATTGACTTCTGACCCAGACCTTCTCGATTTTCCTTAGCGGACCAATTGTGTCACTGAGAAAACTTGCACGGGCGACTGTTTGTGTCTCCAGCCATTCTGTTCACACTGTTGCCGCCCTGACCTCCATTGTTGCACTACCCGTAGTCACGGCAAAAGTATCGTTGTCTTCCTCCACATGTACTCCTCTAACCTGGGCCGTGACAGTGCATGAGCTCCGCTTGTGCAGTCCAACAGATCCATCAATGTACATGATTATATCATCCTGGGAATATTTGTCAAAACTTAACGCCTGCACTTCTACCTCACCCACCATTTTGGTCGTTGTTGTTTGCCTACTCTGTCAAGCCTAATGCAGACTGAAAAAGACGCATTGTAATACACAAAGCTGACTGGACACCCTAGTAAAAGTGCAGCTCAACGTCTATAATTTTGTTTATCTTGTACAGCTTGCATCGGGAAAACAGTTTAATTAACTTTTCAAATTGAGTTTTGGGCGCAAATGAAATTACCCTCTTAAAAAATCGATGAAAATGTCGCAGTGTTTGGGAGAAAGAGAGCATATGTTGAACGCCAGGACGGACAGACAGCGAGCCAAACGTCTCAAACTGTGGCAGCATTTAAACATGTCTGACACTCTCCTTGAAGGTCACTTAACCGTTCGTATCGCCAATCCCATTTAGCACTTTGCACCTCCCGAAGAATCCACAGTACTACACGATAAGTTTCAATGTTTGCTCTATTCACAGATGCGTTCATACGGGTCAGCTTTAGTAAAGCAGGAGTTTATTTATTGTTTAGAAGTCAATAGCACTACGATCATTCACATCAAACTACCGTCACAGTTGTTCAGTCCAGCGACTACACAGTGTACCAAGGTTACTAACATATATGGACATATTCATGGAACCCATTCTTTGTCAAATACGTCAGCTGCATTGTCTAATAGCCGGTTTCTCTGGTCTAGGGGTTACACGACTTTTTCTGTAATCCCGTATACTCTCGTCAGTAACGTGATGTGTGTGAGAATTGGTAGCGGTACTCTCCGCGTCGGTAAATTACGGGTATGTGAGCCGGTCGCTCAGAAAGCAATGGCAAACTAATGAATGTAATCTTGCCAAGAAATCAACAATCAGCTGAAAGATGCTGATGTTGACATCGATGAGTGTGTGCGTGCGTGCATGCGTTCATGTGTACGTGTATGTGTGAGAGAGTGTGATTGAGAGAGGGGAGCTAGTACACAACCTTGCTTAACTCCACTCTTGATTTCAAACTCTTCAGAATTGGCACCATCAAACTTGATTATACCCTTCATGCCTGTGTGGAATGATTCCACAATGGACAGAAGAGTTGGTGGGCAGCCAATCTTCTTTAGTGCCTTGAACAGACCCTCACGACTGACCAAATCAAATGCCTTTTGTGAGGTCGATGAAGGCAATAAACAGTGGTTGATTCTGTTCACGGCATTTTTCTTGCATTGTCGCAATGGGAATATCATATCAATGTAGACCGGTTCTGTCGAAAGCCAACTGTGATTCGGGGTAGACTTGATCTCCTAGGACTTGAAGTCTGCGCAGAACAATTCTGGCAAATACTTTTCCAACAATACACAGAAGTGAGATACCCCTACAGTTGTTGCAGTCGCTCCGATCGCCCTTGTTCTTGTACACTGTTATGATGCTTGAATCTTTGAAATCCCGTTTTTTTAAATAGTTTTCAAATAATTGATCGTGAATGACGGCATTCGTTTCGTGTCAGACTATAGTGACGACCATAACCTGTGTCATTTTACAATTTAATTCTAACGCCAGTTGCTCACTGTGTACAACAACGCGTCTACTAATTGTTGCAGATCCTGCTCATTGTCTGCAATCAAAACTGTATCATCTGCATATCTAATGTTATTGATGTTTCGTCCTCCGATGCTGATTCCATTTATATCTTCTACATTTCTGAAAATATTTTCACTGTATAGGGGAAAAAGATCTGGAGACATTACACATCCATGCCTAACATCTCTCTTAATAGGCTGATATTGTCCCACTTAATTATCAATCATTATGGCAGCTGTTGTTTCAAATATATATTTTTATAAGTCTAATGTATTTCCCATCAATTTGTAGATCTGCAAGCATATCCACCATGTTGACATGCCTAACTCTATCAAAAGCCTTTGTGTAGTCAATAAAGCAAAGATTATGTATATCCTTGTTACTTCTATAGCACGTTCAGTAACTGATCGCAGCATATACACAGCATTTACTGTACCCTTTCCTTCTACAAACCCACATTGTTCTTCCCCAATGTCAGGTTGTATTTTCTTCCTCACTCTTTGCATGATAATTCGTAGCAAAAATTTTGTGATGTGACTCATATACTAATTGTTCTGTGTTGATCACATTCCAAGGCTCCTGGTTTCTTTGGGATTGCAATAAATACAGAGTTACATAATTCAGAAGGTATATCTCCTAGGAAGTATAATATCATCAAATGGCAGATCAGAAGACGATATCGAAAATAGGTGCAATAAGGCAAATCAACTCATTGGACAAATGGCACCAATACTAAAGAGTTGAGTTGAGTTGAGTAAAGAACCGACATCACTGCACTCAGGACTTCCCATATGTGCTTCGTCCCCTCGTTCAACAGCCAGAGAGGAGTCATATACTAATCGTACCCACCGCTATCTGATTAAAAGGTCTTTGGTCTTCCCTCTCAGTTTTGAGATTCTTCCAGAACCCCTGCCGACCCCCCGCAATCTCATTCTTTCCACATATGGGTTCTTAATCTGTTCCTCCGCCTTCTCCACCTGGTTCCACAAGCGCACGACCACCTCCCCTAGTCCATAGGCAAAATTCCACCAAGGGGTGCAATCCCTGCTAGCCTATCAGCCTGTTCATTCCCCCGTACACCCGCATGGCCAGGGCAAAATATCCATACAATTCTCACGATCTGTGACCTCTGAAGCGACGAGGGCCATTCCACACGAAACATTCCTTTCTCCACCTGCACAAAAATGTACGGGTTGGGTATTGGAATTGCCGTACTAAAAATAAAAAAAAACATGTATCAATAACTACTAAGAAAGCACTTCACAACACAATCTTCCTAACATCTCTATACCATTCCATCCCATATTCCCAGCTACTCCGCCTTCGTCGTATCTGTCAGGATGATAATGACTTCCTCGAGAAAGCCCATGAAATGCTTGACTTTTTCCGCAGACGGCTCCTACCCAGAGAACGTCTTGTCCACAGCTTTCTGTCGCATAACCCAAGTCTCGCGGGAAATGTCCCTTGTCAAACAAACGCGACCTCCTAACAATGAACCTAAGCTTATCCTCACCTTCCATCCACATGCCTATGCCATCAAGCACATTTTCCTCCGACACTGGTCTATCCTGGAATCCGATCCAACCACTCGTGAGGTATTCTCCAATGGCCCTAGGGTAATTTTCCGCCGTAACCAGAGCCTCAGAGACCACCTTGTGCATAGTCGCCTCCCCACGGTTACTTCATCTGTGGGCACATTCAAATGCCATAGTAAGAACTGTCTGACATGCCCATACGTTGTTCAGACACCGGCGATTGCATTCCCCTAGGCACCTTCTCCTTGAAAGATTCTTTTACTTGCACATCCCGCAATCTGATATATGTCATCATCTGCAAACGTATGTGACATGAAATACATTGGTCAAATTGGCAGACGCCTTGCTGACCGTTTTAGAGAACACCTCAGAGACATTAATCAGGGCGCTGACAAACCTGTCCCCAACCATTTTAATTCCTCCAACCATAATGGAGTCGACGATGTATGTGTCACTGCATTGAAACCTTGCTTCTCCAACAGCTCCATTAGGCTCAAAATTGAATGCCAATTAATCAACTCTCTGGGATGCGTCCATCCAGCAGGTATCAATACTGTTGTGGACGCCACTGTATAACTGTGCCATATTCTCCAACTGTTTACACCGTCTATCATCCTCCCTCCTCCCCATATATTCATATCAAACTGTTCCACACCCCTATATTTTCATATCAGACTGTCCGCATATTTTTGGCGACCTAAATCCTATCTGGCAACCTACTAGACTTAAACTCTGCAGCCAAAGAGTGTCTTCGCAACTGGCAATGCCGTCTTTTCTGCTCCCGCATGGGAACCAAGTAGTTGTGCTTTTTGCTTCGTGTATTTCGTTGTTTTATCTGTGTTGTCCTGTACCTTGGCAAAAGATTCCGAGAATCGAAATGTTGGCAGTCATATGTGTCGTATTGTACGCTTTTGTGTATTTTATTGTATTATTCATTTTATATATTTATTGATGCTTCTGATTTTGGATTTTCACCTGTATTTCCGGAATACGATGGATCTCCTTGTAAGGTATGTGCACGTGTTTGTGTTTAGTACGTGTTCTTCTCGCAGGAGCTAAATATACCTATCTGTTCCAATTCATATTGTTATATCCTGCTGGCAGCCGCTGCTTTTCTTCTATTCCATAACATCTGTATGCTACCAATGCCAAAATCTGGACAATGACAGAAAAAGAGAAAAGAAAAATCATAACAACAGAAATGAGGTTCCTGAGAAGAATACTCAACGTATCAAGAAGAGATAAGATCAGAAATGAAGAAATTAGGGTTAAAGTGGGGGTTAAAGCATAACTAGATTTTATTAGAAAGCAGCAAGTCAAATGGTTTGGCCATGCAAGTAGGTTACCAGTCAACAGCATACCACAACAAGCAATGATATACAGACCAGATGGAAACAGAGGAAGAGGCCGACCACGTAAACGTTGGACGGAGGGAATAGCAGAGTCCATGGGAATATCGATATATGAAGCTCATAATCGGGCACTTTCACGATGTTTATACTTCACCTCGACACCGCAAGGTACAAGAGGAACATGATAAGATGAGATGAGATGAGATCTTCAGTATCATATAATGTGTCATCAGTCTGGTGACTTGATCTATTCCATATTCTTCTAAAGCTTTAATCATTTCTGTTGTGATGTTATCTGCACCGGGAGTATTGCCAGCTTTCATAGGCTTAAGAATATTTCGAACCACCATCTTCAAAATTGGCGGTCTTTCATTATTAAATCTAATATCATACTGTTCCTCTCTGTTATCACCATACAGGTTTTCCACATAATCTGTCCATACATGTAGAATCTTATCTTTTTCTATTATGATTTTGCCATCTTTAGTTTTTAGACAGCCTGCTGATGTACTTGTTCTTTTATTAGTAAGTTCCTGGATTCATTTGTGCACTAATTTGGTGTGTTGACTGTTGTGGTGTTTTTCAATGTCTAAGCACTTTTCCTCAAGCCATGCTTCTTTTGCCTCCTTACATAATATTCTGACTTGTCTGAGAATTTCTACATATTTGGCAGAATTATTTTTGTTGAGTCTTCTTGTTTCCATTAGGTGTAAAATTTCTTCTGTCATCCATTTCTTGCGACCCACCTTCTTTAATTTTTGAATAGTTGTTTCTGCATTCAAACTGATTGAATTCTTCAACATTTTCCATTGATCATCCATATCCTGGAATAGGATCTCTAGATCATACTGACCAATAAAAAGATGTCATTGAAACGAGAAAAAGAGTGTTGAGGGCTACATAAAACCTGTTCTTTTGTATGATGTGAAGCTTGGACAATGAACAGTCAAGCTGAAAAACATCTGATGGCTGCAGAAATGTGGTTTCTGAGAAAATTGCAAAGAATACCATGGACAGACAGAAAAACCAATGACAAGTACTACAGGAGACAAATGAAAATCGTAAATTGATTATAGAAATTAGACGTAGAAAAGTCAAACTTTTGGAACCTGTTATGAGAGAAGGATTGGAGAACTTAGTGACCAACTGGGCAAGATCGAGAGTAACAGACAAGGGGAAGACCAGATAGAAAGTACCTGGATGGCTTGGCCACATGGCATGGTCGAGAGAGGAACACTGAGCTGATCCATGACTCTGGTGATCGAGTGAAATGGCGAGTCATGACCGCCCACGCTTTCCGGCATGGCACATGATTGATGATTGATCTTTTTACAGGACATCGCTGTCAACACCAGCATTTTACTGCTGTTGTGATCTCTTGGCATGTTTACGTTCAGTAATTTGTCATTGCTTTCTGAACGGCCGGCTTCCGTACCATTTCTTTAAAAACCCAGCGCTATGTGGTCTGCTGCCAAATCACGCACAGCTGTGTTTCGAACACAGGTAAGCGGAATTACGAATCGTGTCCGAAACCCTTCGCCACGGAGACGGCATATATATATATATAAAAAAATATATATATCATCAAGTGCCGTGCCGGCTGGCGTAGGCGTTCAGGCTCTCCACAGATCTGGGTCTTTGGTGTTCTGGATCAACTCTGCTGATGATATTCCTCCATGCCACGGTCTCAATCCGTCGAGCATCATTTCTGCCTCTAATTCTTTAATCAGGTCTGCCTCTAATTCTTTAAATAAATAAGTCTTCGATTAACCGCCACGCATATAAACGTCAGTTTCTGATGTCCGTCATCGTCTTTTAAAAGAAAAATCTGCGTGATTATCAACAAAAGGACGCTACCGCTTTCGTTATTTTCAATGTCGCCACTGCCTGGAATAACCTTACACCTAAAGAATAGGTGGAGTAAACTCTTGCCTGAACCTATTGACAAAACTGAAGGAACTGAGACTGTTAGTGATGACGAAATTGTGCAACTGTGCAACAATGGCGGACTAAACAGTGAAAACATTACGTCAGACGAAGTAACAGATTAGTTGGAATGTGGCAAAATGGATGGAGGATTTGCAATTTGAATGATGATGAAATTGTTTCTAGTGTGACTACTATTGAAGAAGAAGAGGAAGAAGAAGAAGAAGAAGAAGAAGAAGAAAGAAGAAGAAGAAGAAGAAGAAGAAGAAGAAGAAGAAGAAGAAGAAATTGATGACGATGAACTAAAAACCTACAAACAGTCATTCAGAAGCAGAAACAATGTTATTCAAAGTGCATCGACTGGTTTGAAATACAAGAGAAGACAAATACAACACAGAGCTTACTTCTGCTTGAGATACCGAACATCGACGCGCAGGAAGCTCGAGCCCCAAAGACATAGAAGACAATGACATATGTTAAAATAACGTAAATTTATAGTATTACAATACATCTCTGTACATTACTACTCTTATATTGAAGTTTATATTGATCGTTTTGTAAAATTAAATACAATATGCATGTATTATTCTCCTTTAAAGGATTTTATTTTTCATTGTCGTCCTAAGTCAGCAGTGAAACCACGTTACTGTACATATGTATTAAGAGATTTCTGTTATGTGTCTGTTCGCTTATCCGTCACAGCCCTGATCCCGACGATGACGGTTAATCAAATTTGTATTGTATTCTCTTTGCCAATGCAGCACTGAATCTATTGCTATACCAAAGCGAAAATTGCTTGTAAATAAAATACAGAGGCCGACAATGATGTCAATGGATGAAACAGAAATTGTGCTCTGTGTTAGAAGTAATCTACAGAACGACGCTTAAATCACGAGTCATGTTGAAAATAGCTTTTGATATTAATGGATTTCATCCTCTACATGTTACATTTCTTTCCTCAGTGGAAAACAATTTAAGGTGCACTTCCGAGTTGCATTGCCCGTGTCAAAGAGCGGGATATATAACTATAAGTAGGAAACAAAGAACAGAAGTAAGGAAAGGACAGAGACAGGACATAGATAAGGACCTTCACAAGAGAATAGATATAAGGAAGACAGTATCAGTTATAAGACAGGACATAGATAGGACACGGAGGTGTCATAACTAGGAACATAACGGGGATCCACCCCCAGGATAGGCCGGGGACGTTAACCACGGGGAACTACCCGTAGACAGGACTGAACGGTAGTACGACTGTAGGTTAACCGAAGTACTAGACTACTGGACTACTTGGGAGGTGACGCAGCATGCAGCACTGCTGACCGCACGAGAACTTGAGGACCAAGAAGTTAGAGAAACCTGTAAACTCAGGCAGAGACCGGACAGTTAGAGCGACAAGACGTGTGTGGTGTTTACTCTAGCCACTGTGTAGTTTAGAAAGGACGCAGTTAGACATAGCGAGTGTGAAGAATGTATTTGAGTTATGAGTGCGATTAATGTATGCTCGAGAAGCGAGCAGTATATATATGTGTAGAATAAATATTGATTCCTATTACCATTCATACAATCGTGTTTGTGATCGTGAGGTATGAATGAAGTGGCCAGCATGCCTGTATGAATCCAGGTTCTTGACAGCCGGCTTTCTGGCCTAGAGGTTAGCAACTTTTCTCCGTAATCTCGTATACTCTCAAGAGTAACGTTAACGACGTTGAGAATCAGCAGTGGTTCGAATCGAGGCGGTAACTTACGGGGTATGTGAGCTGGCCGCTAAGAAAGCAATGGCAAACTACTTAGCGTAATCTTGTCAAAGAAATCAACAATCAGCCGAAAGATGCTGATGTTGACAGCGGTGTGCTGTAAAGGATATGCAAACATTTTTTTTCCAAGTTGCATTATTCGAAGTTAGTGTTTGTCCATCAAGAATGATGACGACTGGATGAACGCGATACCCCACAACACGATTATGTGCTGATTCCGTGTACAATGGACTCTTGACGAGCATCAGCATTTTTATTATCCGAAGTTGGTGTTTATCCATCAAGAATGATGATGACCATTCATTTCATCCAGTGGGGTTGAAAGTTTAGGGCCATGAGTTCTATAATGGCTGGTATGGTCTATTTTGGCTCGAAATGTTCTGTGACAATGTGGGCAAAGAATGCATGTCGTTCTAGGAGGAGGATTTTTTTTTTTTTGTCGACCCTTTTTTTTTCCACAGCTCTTGCAGTCCTGTTTGCTACACTCTTGCGTAATTATGTACTCCACGAATGTCTGTATTTGTCAGCAGTTTCCCAAGTGTCGTGATGAATTTCAAAAGCTGTTCAGGAGCTTACTAATCAAAGAACAAGTACATCAGCAGGCTGCCTAAAGACAAAAGATGGAAGAGTCATAATATAAAAAGATCAGATGTTACATGTATGGTCAGATTCCGTGAAAAACCTTTATGACGATAACAGAGACGAACAGTGTGATGTTCAAAATAATAATGAAGGACCAAGCAATTTTGAAGATGGGAGTTCAGAATGCTCTTAACCATATGAAATCTGGCAAGACCCCCCGGTTCAGACAGCGTCACAACAGAAATGATTAATGCTTTAGAAGAATATGGAATAGTAAAGTTACTAGTCTGCTTAATACAGATATTGATACTGGAATATAACCTCAGGAATTATGTAATTCTGTATTTATTGCAATCCCAAAGACATCCGAGCCTTGGAATGTGATCAACATCGAACAATTAGATATAAGAGTCACATCAACGAAGATTTTGCTAAGATTATCATGCAAAGAGTTAGGAGAAAATACAACATGAAGATAGGAGAAGAACAATGTGGGTTTGTAGAAGGCAAGGGTACAGTAAATGCTGTGTATATACTGAGAACCGTAATCGAACGATTCTATAGAAGTAAACAAAGATCTACACCTTTGCTTTATTGACTACACAAAGGCTTTCGATAAAGTGAGACATGTCAACATATAAGGATGCTTGAAGGATCTACAGAATTGTGGAAAAGACCTTAGACTTGTAAAAACATATATTGGAAACAACAAGCTGTCCATAAGAGTTGATAAGTGAAGTTAAGCCAATATCAGCCTATTAAGAGCAGGTGTGAGACTGGGCATGTGTAATGTCCTCCAGATCTGTTTTCCCTGTACAGTGAAAGTATTTTCAGAAATATTGAAGATATGGAAGGAATCAACATTGGGGACGATGCATCAATAACATTAGATATGCAGATGATACAGTCTTGATTGCAGACAATGAACAGGACCTGCAAAATTTAGTAGATGCGGTTGTTACACACAGTGAACAACTAGGGTTAGAATTAAATTGTAAAAAAGACACAGATTATGGTCGTCACTAGGAAGAACGAAATACCACAATGTAATATACAAGTAAATGGGAATATTCTTCAATCAAGTGAATAGGTACAATTATCTCGGAACAGTAATAACATCTGATGGAGATGCCTTGAAGAGATTAGAACAAGAATCGCCATGGCAAAGTAGCCTTTAGCAAGATGAAAAACATACTGACCAATAAAAAGATGTCAATTCGAAACGAGAAAAAGAGTGTTGAGATGCTACATAGAACCTGTACTTTTATATGGATGTGAAGCTTGGACAATGAGCAGTCAGCTGAAAAACATCTGATGGCTGTAGAAATGTGGTTTCTGAGGAAACTGCAAAGAATACCATGGACAGCCAGAAAGACCAATGAACTAAGTCCTTCAAGAAACAAATGAAGATCGTAAACTGATTAGAGACATTAGACGTAGACAGTCACAATTTTTTGGGCATGTTATGAGAAGAAATGATTTGGAGAACTTGGTGACAACTGGTAAGATCGAGGGGAACAGACCAAGGGGAAGACCTAGAAGCAAGTACCTGGATGGCTTGGCCTTGTGGCATGGTCGAGACAGAAACACGGAGCTGATCCACGACTCTGGTGATCGAGTGAGATGGTCAGCACATGATAACCCACGCTTACCGGCATGGCACATGATGGATGGTTAGTGAGATCTTCAGAGTGTCTTTAGAGCGATTCCGCCTTTGGGAGCGTTTACCACAGCGCAGCACACCGTAAAGGATTCGTTTAGAGAGCCTTTGATCTGACATTCGAGTCAAGTGACCAACCCAATGAATCTAATTCTTTATTAGTAGAGTGTGGATACTGGACATGGACGCTCTTTCTAAGACTTCAGTGTTAGGAATCTTGACTTGCCTTGTAATCTTCAATAGGTTCTTAAGGCATATTGTATGGAAGTGGTTTAATTTCCAGACGTGTCGCTGGTAAACAGTCCAGGTTTCACAAGCATATATCAGTGTGGATAATAATCTGCTTTCTAGACTTTCAGCTTTGTTTGCAGGCTTATTCCATTTCTGTCCCACACATTTTTTACAGTCTGCCAAAGGCCGCGCTTGCCTTGGAGATTCTTGCATTCACTTCGTCGTCAATTGTGGCAGCTTGTGACACATTGCTACCAAGACAAGTGAATTTGTCCACAACGCTTAGTCTATGACCATTAACTTGATATTCGACTCGGTGTGATTAATCCCTGGAGCTGACTGGTACATAACTACTGTCTTCTACAAGTTGATTTCTACATATTGAGCTCAGAGTTGGTACAGGAATACGAGACAACTGAAAAGTTTTGTGTTGCATGTCTACTTCTGTTATAGTGGCAAAGTTATGGTAAGACAGATGAAATTAGTTCCCACCATAACGTTGTTAATTCAACATGCCTTGTGATGGACAATACGTGTCTCAGAATAGTTCACTGTGATTATTGTAATCATACGACAATACAACACTCGCTTCACAAGCACGATTGCCTTAAATACTAACTGTGCTAATTCAAACCTGGAATGGCTTTATTCTACGTCTGTTGTTCAATCCTGATTGTCTCCGAACAATTACTCTCAGACAACACGTGGACACACTTTTATCCGCAGGTCACTGTCGTCCAGGCGATGACCCGAGCATTGGCATGTTACAGGAATAATTTCATTATACATGCCACTGCGGTCAAGTTTATCTTTCGGCAATCACTGTGATACATGCAACATTCATTCACTACGGTACGCGTGTGTTCTTCACACTGTGCACATATATTTGTCGTAAAGCCCTTTGTAGCATAACTGTAATGTTTGACTGGAAGTTACAGATGATTTAACAATGGTAGATGGATCAGTTGTGATTACCTTCGAACAAAATAATCTGTAATCGATATAAAGCGACATAAATAAACGATGCTCTGCGATAGGAGGCCACGTTTTCGTACGTAAGAAGTTAGGAAAATGATTGTATCAACA
>JACEFZ010021948.1:0-14422 GCA_014155875.1 Cepaea nemoralis | reverse complement strand
AGCGGCCTTATGCACTTGCCTGTGCGTGCTGTCCTTTCTACTGTCAGTTCCACTGTTCACATTGGACAGCGAGGGGAATTTTGTGTGATATTCACTGGCACAGGAACGGGGCATTATGGGAGTGACCCTTTGCCGTGAAGTTGGAACCGCGACTAACTAATTCTGCGAAAAATTGAGAGATTAAAAACACAGTGTCTCACTTTTTTTTTCGTAGGAGCCTGTGTCTGTGTTTGCTGTCTCTCACTTTTTTTTATACCGAATGAATTACCAAAAAAAAAAAAAAACAACAACAACAAACAGACAAACAAACAGAAGTAGCCAGTGAACTTTACTAGAAGATGATTACAATTCACTAAATGGGCGTTATGCCGGTCTCTCTGGCCGAGGGGTTACAATACTTTCTCCGTAATCCCGTTTATCACGCAGAATCTCGTAGTGGGCGAGAACTGGGAGCGGTTCTACCCCCGCTGGTGACTTGCGGGATAACTGAGCCGGCCGCTCAGAAAGCAATGGCAAACTACTGAGCGTAATCTTGCCAAGAAATCAACAGACAGCTGAAAGATACTGCTGTTGATAGCGATGTCCTGTAAAGGATATGCGAATTTTTAAAAAAAAAAAAAAATGGGCGTTGCTTGTTGTCTCCCTGTATATACTGCAAACCACTAACGCTCCTCCCTTGTTGGCAAGATTGACAGCTATCTTCACGTTTCAACTTTGTGAGTGCCTGTTGTTCCTTCGCTAAAAGTGTAGTGGCTTGAAATTTAATTGTTGTATATTTAAAAATTATTGTATATAGAAAACAAAATATTTTATAACGAATTAGACAAGGCCGTGGACCGGTGTAAACATTGTAAAATGTCTGATATACTCGGGGATTTCAATGCCAACGCAGGCAACGAAAAGGTGAGTGGTATGACTGGTGGCTATGGTCTACGTGAGAGCAATGAGAGAGGTGACAGATTAATAGCTTGGGCAGAATACCATGAAATGGTAATAGGAAACACCTCGTTCAAACCCCATCCTCGATGATTATATACACGGAAAAGCCCCGGAGATTCGAAATCAAATTTACTAGATCCCGGGAAGGTTAACCCGGTCAACAAATGCCCGTAGAAGTCGGATGTGTCGGCCTAACGGCGCAAGAACGCAGCTCTGCTGTAAACAGGCACAACGCAGTCACATCCGGAAAAAAAAATCCGGATGAACGCAGAAGAAGAAGAAATTGACTAGATAATGATTCCAAAAAGATTCAGAAGCAGTTTTTGGTTTGTTTTTAAATTCGCATATCCTTTACAGGACATCGCTGTCAACAGCAGAATCTTTCAGCTGTTTGTTGATTTCTTGGCAATATTACGCTCAGTAGTTTGCCATTGCTTTATGAGCGGCCGGCTCAGTTATTCCGCAAGTCACCAGCGGGGGTAGAACCGCTCCCAGTTCTCGCCTGCTACGAGACTCTGCGTGATAAACGGGATTACGGAGAAAGTATTGTAACCCCTTGGCCAGAGAGACCGCAGAAGCAGTTTAGTAGGAGCAAAATCTAGACCAGGAGCAGATGGACATAGTGACCATGTGCCAGTTATAAGAAAAATAAGGTTAAGACATTAAAAAAAAACATAAAGAAAACCCCAAAGAACATCAAATCAGATCTCGCATTACTTAAAACAGACAAAGAAATTAGAGGGAAAAAAATAATAATATTGTAAAGAACAGTTATAATGCCATGGAGACAATACAGACTATTTATTGATGAACAATAGGACATGTTGCGGGAATCAACCCAACAGACATCAAAAGAAATCATTTCATCTAATCATAGAATTGCAAAAAAGAAATGGATGACAAACGAAATTTTGCAGATGATGGATGCAAGAAGATAAAAAAAAAAAGCAAGATCAAGAAGAATATAATAGAATAAATAAAGTAATAGTAAAAAATGCAAAGTGGCTAAAGAAGTATGACTGAATCAACAGTGCATAGAAATTAGGACAAACTATGGAAAAGACTCGCATTTCATGTGTCAACGAATAAATACAATAACAGGTAGGAAAACTCGAAATATCACTGAATGTTCAAACTGCAGGAACGGTGCAATATTGATGGGACAAGATGATATAGTTAATAGATGGACGGAATATCTGGAAGAGCTGTATGATGATAGGAGACCGGGTGTAAATATTCAAAACAATGGTGAGGGTCCACCAATACTAGCAGCGGAAGTTGAAGATGCACTACATTGCATGAAGGAAGAAAAGGCACCAGGTCCAGACAACATTACATTTGAAGAAGTTGAGGCTCTGGGTGATTTTGGAATCGAAATATTGACAAACTTCCTAAATGACATCTACACTAGTGGGTACATTCCTGGTGATCTATTAACATCCATCTTTATAGCTCTGCCAAAGAAACCAGGCTCTTTAGAATGCGAAGAGCATCGCACAATAAGTCTTATGAGTCACATGACAAAGCTGTTACTGAGAATAATTATGAAAAGAATAAGAAACAAGATTAAACCACAAATTAGTGTGGAACAGTGTGGATTTGTGGAAATGAAGGACACAAACAACGCTATGTGTATTCTCAGGACACTATTAGAAGTAACAACATATCTGTACTTATGCTTCATATACTACACGAACGCATTTGACAATGAGAAACATGACGAAATAATAAAATTATTAAAGAAACTGAACATTGACGCAAAGATCTGCGAATGATAAACAACACATATTGGCACCAAACAGCAGCCATAAGAATCAACAACCTGGTAGGAACATTTCAATGTATAAAGAAGGGCGTTAAACAAGGTTGTGCATTGTCTCCTGATTTGTTCTCATTGTACGGTGAATATGAAACTTCCGGTCACGAACATGGAGGATAGGTAGTGAAACGGTTAAGGCCTGTGGGTATTTATGTTCGCGGCTACCGCTGCATTCGCATTTCCCCTCATGTTGGACTGGTAGTTTATGGTTCCGTCGCCCTGCTACTGAGTTGAGTGCGTAGCGCGACGCTGTGAATGTCGTGTGAAATGCTTTTTAATCTGCCCGAGGTTGTGGAGTGTGAACTGCATGTTCAGAGCAACGGCGGCTGACTATGTCTCAGAATTGACCGGTTGTTGTGTTTTATGCAGAAATGTGTGGCTGCTGGTCTTCTGGTTGACTGCCGCTTCCTTTGACGATAAGCTATGCTTTCGTGGAGGACTGTTGTTTTGGCATTCTGGAGACGGCATTATGCACAGTGATATGTTTGTTTTTTTTTACATCTGTCCGAGGTGTTGTGACGTAAACTGCATGCTCGAAAAATGGCGTAGCTGGCTAGATAACATCTAGAAACGGAACAACATCTAGAATTATCGAGACTTTGTAGGTGAACATCTGGTTGGGAAAGTGACAGCCAATTCCATCAAGGACGAACTGTATGTTTCGTGGAGGACTTTTGTGTTGGCGTTCTGGCGGCGGCATTATGTACAGTGTGCCTGGGCGGGCCGTTGTTTGTCGAGACTCCTTTCTTTAACACTTTTCACATGGGGCAGTGATGAATATGTGATATTCACTGGCACGGGAGCGGAGCATAATGTGGACGACCCTTTGCTGTGATGTTGGAACCGCGACTACCTACCTACTTGTACTGTGAATATATAATGAGATCTACAGAGAATATGTCAGGGATCCTGGTTGGTGGACATAATATAAATAACTTACGTTATGCTGATGACACCGTCTTGATAGCAACAAGTCAGAACAACCTACAGGAATTGATAGATACAATGTGAATTGTTGTAGAAAGTGAAACAAATGGACATTAGTTTGAATAATAGAAAGACAGAAGTCATAGGTGACATCAAAGAAACAGATTGTGACTAAATGTGCAATTCAAGTAAATGACATCATTTTGGGGCAAGTGCAGAAACTCAGATATTAAGGCACATGTATAATATCAGATGGAGGATGCATCACTGAGATAAAGAACATAATAGAACAAGCAAAATGAAGAACGTTTTGTGCAATAAGTCATTGTCCATGAAAGTTGGAAAAATAATTCTTGCATGCCACATAGAACCAATTTTACTCTGCGGCTGCGAATCTTGGGACAATTAGTAAACAGGCAAAACAAATCCTGGAAGCCTTGGAGATGTGGTTTTATAGAAGAATGCTAAAAATTATTTGGACAGCCAAAATGAGCAAGCTGGACACTTTAAGGGAAGCTAAGTGGCTAAGTCGCAAAGACAACTTATCACAAACATCAGAAAGAGGCAGTCATCGTTGTTTTTTGGCCACGTTATGAGAATATACAAACTGGAACATGTAACAACCGGAAAGATTTGTGGAAAGAGAGATAGAGGAATAAAGCGTGAGAAAATTCTTGTCTTGTGTCATGGCACAGAAGGGAGTCAACACACAAATTGATCCATGCCATCGGAGATCGCAGTTTGTTGAGAAGCATGATCGCCCACACCAGCGGGCAAGGCAGTGGATGATGATGATGATGATGATGATTATGATGATGATGATGATGATGATGATGATAAAGAAAAGTGTTTTCTTGATATACAGATCCTAAGCTTTGGATGCCCTTGGACTGGTGACCCAAGTGGACCAGTGTTTAGAAAGGTGAGAGAAGTGATCGATGGGATCCGAAGAGTTGTCCCTGTGAGGGTGATTACTGAAGTGATATTTCAGCCTGAGTCCGATGGAAACAATGGACGTCCTGCAGTAGCGCGTATCTGTCGCTAGATGAACGCAATGGTACGAATCGGAGGCCTTTACTGATGACGTGCCGTTAGGGGAAGACCACTTTTTCGTAGGAGTCTGTGTTTAGTTTCTCTCACTTGTTCGCAGGGTTACACATACCTGTTTTTAGTAATTTTACTTCTAAATGTAGAAAGGCAGGTTGGTAGGTAGTTAAGTAAGTAGCTCATTAGCCAATAAGAATAGTAGTTAGGTAAGGAGGTATGTCGGCAAAGAAGCTATGTATGTAAGTAGACTAGACAGACAAGTAAACGGGTAAGCAGGTAGATAAGCTGGTATACAGGTAGGTGAGCTCAGAAAGCAATGGCAAACTACTGAGCGTAATTTTGCCAAGAAATCAACAACAGTGGTAAAATGTTGGTGTTGACAGCGATGTCCTGTAAAGGATATGGGGGGGGGGGGGGGGGGGGGGGGGAACAGTCTCCCTGTCCTAGGGGTTAATGTCTTCCTCCGTGATCCTGTATATTCTCGTGAGTAACGTAACCTGCACGAGAATTGGTAGGGGTTCTCTTCGTGCTGGTAGCTTACGGAGTATGTGAGCCGGTCGCTCAGAAAGCAATGGCAAACTACTGAGCGCAATCTTGCCTAGTACATCAACAGCAGCTTAATAATGCTGGTGTTGACTGCAACATCCTGTAATGGATATGCAACACACACAAAAAGCAGGTATGTCAGCAAAGAAGCTATGTATGTAAGTAGACTGAACAAACAAGTAAACGGGTAAGCAGGCAGATAAGCTGGTATATAGGTAGATGAGTAGGTAGCTAATTAGGCAATAAGACAAGTAGTTAGTGAAGTAAAACGGTATATCAGCAAAGTAGCTTTGTAGGCAGGTAAGCAGGTAGGTAGACAAGTACACAGGCAGTTATGTAGTTAAGTAGGAAAGGTAGTAATTATGTAGGTAGGTAGACGGCTAAGTGGTCTCACACATTTTGGGGCACATTCAAGGCTCACTAAATAAATGATCTTGTGGCAGGAAACTGGTCCACAGTGCCAGCAGAAGTGAATGCCGGTTTACAGTGCCAGCAGAAGTGAATACTGGTTTACAGTGCCACCAGAAATGAATACTGGTCCACAGTGCCACCAGAAATGAATATCGGTTCACAGTGCCAGCAGAAGTGAATACCAGTTCACAGTGCCACCAGAAGTGAATACCGGTTCACAGTGCTAGCAGAAGTGAATACCGGTTCACAGTGCCACCAGAAGTGAATACCGGTTCACAGTGCCAGAAGAAGTGAATACTGGCCCACAGTGTTGGAGGAGGAGGAGCAAGAAGATAAAGAAGAAGGTTATGGTGAAGAGGAAGAGGAGCAAAAATAAGAACCCAAAGAATAATAATAACACTGTTAGCAACAAGAACAATAACTATCAACCAAACACACACAATCCAAAACTCCCAATTCCACCCTTGAATTAACATGGCACTAATCAACATAATCAGCAAACAACTTTAGTGGTAACAAGTGGCCAAACAATGACAAAACTGTACAGGCAACAAGTGGCCATATAACGACAGAAAAACTATTCAGACAATAAATGGCCAAATAATGAAACAAAAACTATAGAGACAATAAGTGGCCAAATAACAAAACTAAAACTACAGGAGACAACACGTGGCCAAAGAATGAAACAGAAAGTGTACACCAAAACAATTCTGTATAACAACTGGTGCATTTTCCCAATTGATTTTTTTTTAAACAGTAAATAAACTCATTCTGTCCCACACAGTTACAATATTAACCCATTCTGTCCCACACAGTTACAACATTAACTCATTCTGTCCCACACAGTAACATTAATCCTTCTGTCACACACAGTTACAACAACCCATTATGTCCCACACAGGTACAAAAACAACCCATTATGTATCACACAGTAACAACATTAACCCATTCTGTTCCTCAGAGTTACAAGATTAACCCATTCTGTCCCACACAGTGACAAAATTAACCCATTTTGTTCTAGTTACAATAACCTATTCTGTCCCACACAGTAACAACATTAACCTATTCTGTCCCACACAGTAACAACATTAATCCATTATGTCCCACATAGTTACAACATTAACTCATTCTGTCCCACAGTTACTACATTAACCCTTCTGTTCCACACAGTTACATCAACCCATTCTGTCCCACATAGTTACAACAACAACCCATTCTGTTCCACACAATTACAACAACCCATTCTGTTCCACACAATTACAACAACCCATTCTGTTCCACACAATTACAACAACCCATTCTGTTCCTCAGAGTTACAAGATTAACCCATTGTGTCCCACACAATAATAAAATTAACCTGTTCTGTTCTACAGTTACATTAACCCATTCTGTTTCACACAGCAACAAAAATAACACATTCTGTTCCTTTGAGTTACAAGATTAACCCATTCTGTTCTACAGTTACAACATTAACCCCTTCTATCCCACACAGTTACAAGATTAATGCATTCTGACCCACACAGTTACAAGGTTAACCCATTCTGTCCCACACAGTTACATTAACCCATTCTGTCCCACACAGTTACAACATTAACCCATTGTCCCACACAGTAACAACATTAACCCATTCTGACCCACAAAGTTACAACATTAACCCATTCTGTCCCACACAGTAACAACATGAACCTTTTCTGTCCCAAATTATTACTCACACAAACAACAGAATACACCAGAAAGCACTAAGGAAGTAATTGCAAGCACTAAATACTCTGACATCAATGTATACTTGTCTATAATACAAACATGTACAAACCTCTTTGTAACAAAAGTAGGTATAAACTTGTTAACTCTTGTGTAGCAGGGAATCACTGAATGTGAGTAAACAAGTTGGCAAGAGCTTGGAGGCAATGGAGATGTGGTTCCAGGTTGAGAATACCTGGGTTTACCCACAGTTCCTGACAGGAATTCCTTGGACTGTCAGAGTAACTAACAGCTAATGCTTGAAAGAGGCTAATGAAACTAAAACATTATAAAGAAAACAAGAAAGAGACGAACAGCATTCTTTAGTCATATAATGAGAAGCGAGGCATTAAAGGACATTGCGAGGACTGTAAAGATCAGTAGGGGAGGAGGGAGGGGTGGGCCGAGAGAAATGATGCTGGATGGACTGAGACAGTGGCTTGGAGAAATATCGGCAGAGTTGAGCCAGGACACCAAGGACCAAGATCTGTGGAGAGACATGAACACCTACACCAGACAGCAGAGCACATGATGATGATGACACAAACATGCATATCCTTGTCTATGACTAGCAAACACAGTCAGGCTTTGGTGACACACAAGTTACTGGACAGTTCACTGACCAAGCCGTATGTATTTGTACAAACTGATCTGACACGAAACATTTTTTTTTTTAATGAAGGGCGAGTCAATAAGTAAGTCACACAGTTCTGTTGGATGACAGGTAAATGTAGTTGGTGTTTTCTACAGGTGTCATTAGGTGACAGCAACATCAAACTTTATATTCCCGTTCATCAGGTGGCGCTAGGTGTCTCATGCGCATGCACAGCGCATAAAGAAAATGGCGACTGTACTCAGGCGTGTACAACCAAAGAGCATCGTGCTGTTGTACGTTTTTTTGTGGGCAAAAGGACTACATGCAAAGGACATTCATAAGGAAATCTTCCTCTTTATGCTGACAAATGTTTATCCCGTAAAGCGGTGCATAGCTGGGTAGAAAAATTTTCTCAAGGACGCTCTAAAATTGTTGATGATATCAGATCTATGCAGCTGGTTTGGGAAGACTGATAAAACGATGGGATAAGTGCATCAATGTTGGGTGGAAATTATGTTGAGAAATAAAGGGACAATGTATGTATAAAAATAAACTGGTTTCAAGTTGTTATCATATTCAGTTATTTTTCTACAACCATTTGTGACTGACTTATTGACTCCCCCTCGTATTTGCTCGCTCGCTTTGCACTCAAACGTAGTCCATAAGTGTGCTACTACTTGTAGTCGACTGGACTGATGTTAGAGCGTGAATTAGCTTTCACCATTACCAGTCTCCCTCGCCATCGGTGGTATTAGCTTTCACCATTACCAGTCTCCCTCGCCATCAGGTGGTATTAGCTTTCACCATTACCAGTCTCCCTCGCCATCAGGTGGTATTAGCTTTCACCATTACCAGTCTCCCTCGCCATCAGGTGGTATTAGCTTTCACCATTACCAGTCTCCCTCGCCATCATGGTGGTATTAGCTTTCACCATTACCAGTCCTCCTCGCCATCCAGGTGGTATTAGCTTTCACCATTACCAGTCTCCCTCGCCATCAGGTGGTATTAGCTTTCACCATACCAGTCTCCCTCGCCATCAGGTGGTATTAGCTTTCACCATTACCAGTCTCCCTCGCCATCAGGTGGTATTAGCTTTCACCATTACCAGTCTCCCCTCGCCATCAGGTGGTATTAGCTTTCACCATTACCAGTCTCCCTCGCCATCAGGTGGTATTAGCTTTCACCATTACCAGTCTCCCTCGCCATCAGGTGGTATTAGCTTTCACCATTACAGGTCTCCCTCGCCATCAGGTGGTATTAGCTTTCACCATTACCAGTCTCCCTCGCCATCAGGTGGTATTAGCTTTCACCATTACCAGTCTCCCTCGCCATCAGGTGGTATTAGCTTTCACCATTACCAGTCTCCCTCGCCATCAGGTGTATTAGCTTTCACCATTACCAGTGTCCCTCGCCATCAGGTGGTATAGCTTTCACCATTACCAGTCTCCCTCGCCATCAGGTGGTATTAGCTTTCACCATTACCAGTCTCCCTCGCCATCAGGTGGTATTAGCTTTCACCATTACCAGTCTCCCTCGCCATCAGGTGGTATTAGCTTTCACCATTACCAGTCTCCCTCGCCATCAGGTGTATTAGCTTTCACCATTACCAGTCTCCCTCGCCATCAGGTGGTATTAGCTTTCACCATTACCAGTCTCCCTCGCCATCAGGTGTATTAGCTTTCACCATTACCAGTCTCCCTCGCCATCAGGTGGTATTAGCTTTTCACCATTACCAGTCTCCCTCGCCATCAGGTGGTATTAGCTTTCACCATTACCAGTCTCCCTCGCCATCAGGTGGTATTAGCTTTCCACCATTACCAGTCTCCTCGCCATCAGGTGGTATTAGCTTCACCTAACTTTCACCATTACCAGTCTCCCTCGCCATCAGTGGTATTAGCTTTCACCATTACCAGTCTCCCTCGCCATCAGGTGGTATTAGCTTTCACCATTACCAGTCTCCCTCGCCATCAGGTGGTATTAGCTTTCACCATTACCAGTCTCCCTCGCCATCAGGTGGTATTAGCTTTCACCATTACCAGTCTCCCTCGCCATCAGGTCGGTATTAGCTTTCACCATTACCAGTCTCCCTCGCCATCAGGTGGTATTAGCTTTCACCATTACCAGTCTCCCTCGCCATCAGGTGGTATTAGCTTTCACCATTACCAGTCTCCCTCGCCATCAGGTGGTATTAGCTTTCACCATTACCAGTCTCCCTCGCCATCAGGTGGTATTAGCTTTCACCACTTACCAGTCTCCCTCGCCATCAGGTGGTATTTAGCTTCACCATTACCAGTCATCCCTCGCCATCAGGTGGTATAGCTTTCACCATTACCAGTCTCCCTCGCCATCAGGGTGTATTAGCTTGTCACCATTACCAGTCTCCCTCGCCATCAGGTGGTATTAGCTTTCACCATTACCAGTCTCCCTCGCCATCAGGTGGTATAGCTTTCACCATTACCAGTCTCCCTCGCCATCAGGTGGTATTAGCTTTCACCATTACCCGTCTCCCTCGCCATCAGGTGGTATTAGCTTTCACCATTACCAGTCTCCTCGCCATCAGGTGGTATTAGCTTCACCATTACCATCTCCCTCGCCATCAGGTGGTATTAGCTTTCACCATTACCAGTCTCCCTCGCCATCAGGTGTATTAGCTTTCACCATTACAGTCTCCCTCGCCATCAGGTGGTATTAGCTTTCACCATTACAGTCTCCCTCGCCATCAGGTGGTATTAGCTTTCACCATTACCAGTCTCCCTCGCCCATCAGGTCGGTATTAGCTTTCACCATTACCAGTCTCCCTCGCCATCAGGCGTGGTATTAGCTTTCACCATTACCAGTCTCCCTCGCCCATCAGGTAGGTATTAGCTTTCACCATTACCAGTCTCCCTCGCCATCAGGTGGTATTAGCTTTCACCATTACCAGTCTCCCTCGCCATCAGGTGGTATTAGCTTTCACCATTACCAGTCTCCCTCGCCATCAGGTGGTATTAGCTTTTCACCATTACCAGTTCTCCCTCGCCATCAGGTGGTATTAGCTTTCACCATTACCAGTCTCCCTCGCCATCAGGTGGTATTATGCTTTCACCATTACCAGTCTCCCTCGCCATCAGGTGGTATTAGCTTTCACCATTACCAGGTTCCCTCGCCATCAGGTGGTATTAGCTTTCACCATTACCAGTCTCCCTCGCCATCAGGTGGTATTAGCTTTCACCATTACAGTTCTCCCTCGCCATCAGGTGGTATTAGCTTTCACCATTACCAGTCTCCCTCGCCATCAGGTGGTATTAGCTTTCACCATTACCAGTCTCCCTCGCCATCAGGTGGTATTAGCTTTCACCATTACCAGTCTCCCTCGCCATCAGGCGGTATTAGCTTTCACCATTACCAGTCTCCCTCGCCATCAGGTGGTATTAGCTTTCACCATTACCAGTCTCCCTCGCCATCAGGTGGTATTAGCTTTCACCATTACCAGTCTCCCTCGCCATCAGGTGGTATTAGCTTTCACCATTACCAGTCTCCCTCGCCATCAGGTGGTATTAGCTTTCACCATTACCAGTCTCCCTCGCCATCAGGTGGTATTAGCTTTCACCATTACCAGTCTCCCTCGCCATCAGGTGGTATTAGCTTTCACCATTACCAGTCTCCCTCGCCATCAGGTGGTATTAGCTTTCACCCATTACCAGTCTCCCTCGCCATCAGGTGGTATTAGCTTTCACCATTACCAGTCTCCCTCGCCATCAGGTGGTATTAGCTTTCACCATTACCAGTCTCCCTCGCCATCAGGTGGTATTAGCTTTCACCATTACCAGTCTCCCTCGCCATCAGGTGGTATTAGCTTTCACCATTACCAGTCCTCCCTCGCCATCAGGTGGTATTAGCTTTCACCATTACCAGTCTCCCTCGCCATCAGGTGGTATTAGCTTTCACCATTACCAGTCTCCCTCGCCATCAGGTGGTATTAGCTTTCACCATTACCAGTCTCCCTCGCCATCAGGTGGTATTAGCTTTCACCATTACCAGTCTCCCTCGCCATCAGGTGGTATTAGCTTTCACCATTACCAGTCTCCCTCGCCATCAGGTGGTATTAGCTTTCACCATTACCAGTCTCCCTCGCCATCAGGTGGTATTAGCTTTCACCATTACCAGTCTCCCTCGCCATCAGGTGGTATTAGCTTTCACCATTACCAGTCTCCCTCGCCATCAGGTGGTATTAGCTTTCACCATTACCAGTCTCCCTCGCCATCAGGTGGTATTAGCTTTCACCATTACCAGTCTCCCTCGCCATCAGGTAGGTATTAGCTTTCACCATTACCAGTCTCCCCTCGCCATCAGGTGGTATTAGCTTTCACCATTACCAGTCTCCCTCGCCATCAGGTGGTTTTAGCTTTCACCATTGTACCAGTCTCCCTCGCCATCAGGTGGTATTAGCTTTCGACAATTACAGTCTCCCTCGCCATCAGGTGGTATTAGCTTTCACCATTACCAGTCTCCCTCGCCATCAGGGGGTATTAGCTTCACCCTTACCAGTCTCCCTCGCCATCAGGTGTTATTAGCTTTCACCATTACCAGTCTCCCTCGCCATCAGGTGGTATTAGCTTTCCACCATTACCAGTCTCCCTCGCCATCAGGTGGTATTAGCTTTCACCATTTACCACTACCAGGTCTCCCTCGCCATCAGGTGGTATTAGCTTTCACCATTACCAGTCTCCCTCGCCATCAGGTGGTATTAGCTTTCACCATTACCAGTCTCCCTCGCCATCAGGTGGTTTTAGCTTTCACCATTACCAGTCTCCCTCGCCATCAGGTGGTATTAGAACTTTCACCATTACCAGTCTCCCTCGCCATCAGGCGGTATTAGCTTTCACCATTACCAGGCTCCCTCGCCATCAGGTGGTATTAGCTTTCACCATTACCAGTCTCCCTCGCCATCAGGTAGGTATTAGCTTTCACCATTACCAGTCTCCCTCGCCATCAGGTGGTATTAGCTTTCACCATTACCAGTCTCCCTCGCCATCAGGTGGTATTAGCTTTCACCATTACCAGTCTCCCTCGC
Organism: Cepaea nemoralis; assembly: GCA_014155875.1. Classification (NCBI taxonomy): domain Eukaryota; kingdom Metazoa; phylum Mollusca; class Gastropoda; order Stylommatophora; family Helicidae; genus Cepaea; species Cepaea nemoralis. The sequence continues at coordinate 1,345 of JACEFZ010021948.1, read as the reverse complement.
CATCAGGTGGTATTAGCTTTCACCATTACCAGTCTCCCTCGCCATCAGGTGGTATTAGCTTCACCATTACCAGTCCTCCCTCGCCATCAGGTGGTATTAGCTTTCACCATTACCAGTCTCCCTCGCCATCAGGTGGTATTAGCTTTCACCATTACCAGTCTCCCTCGCCATCAGGTGGTATTAGCTTTCACCATTACCAGTCTCCCTCGCCATCAGGTGGTATTAGCTTTCACCATTACCAGTCTCTCCTCGCCATCAGGTGGTATTAGCTTTCACCATTACCAGTCTCCCTCGCCATCAGGTGGTATTAGCTTTCACCATTACCAGTCTCCCTCGCCATCAGGTGGTATTAGCTTTCACCATTACCAGTCTCCCTCGCCATCAGGTGGTATTAGCTTTCACCATTACCAGTCTCCCTCGCCATCAGGTGGTATTAGCTTTCACCATTACCAGTCTCCCTCGCCATCAGGTGGTATTAGCTTTCACCATTACCAGTCTCCCTCGCCATCAGTGGTATGCTTCACCATTCCAGTCTCCTCGCCATCAGTGGTTTAGCTTTCACCATTACCAGTCTCCCTCGCCATCAGGTGGTATTAGCTTTCACCATTACCAGTCCCCTCGCCATCAGGGGTTTAGCTTTCACCATTACCAGTCTCCCTCGCCATCAGGTGGTATTAGCTTTCACCATTACCAGTTCCTCGCCATCAGGGTATTAGCTTTCACCATTACCAGTTCCCTCGCCATCAGGTGGTTTAGCTTCACCATTACCAGTCTCCTCGCCATCAGGGGTATTAGCTTTCACCATTACCAGTCTCCCTCGCCATCAGGTGGTTTTAGCTTTCACCATTACCAGTCTCCCTCGCCATCAGGTGGTTATTAGCTTTTCACCATTACCAGTCCCTCGCCATCAGGTGGTATTAGCTTTCACCATACCAGTCTCCCTCGCCATCAGGTGGTATAGCTTTTCACCATTACTCAGTCTCCCTCGCCATCAGGTGGTATTAGCTTTCACCATTACCAGTCTCCCTCGCCATCAGGTGGTATTAGCTTTCACCATTACAGTCTCCCTCGCCATCAGGTGGTATTAGCTTTCACATTACCAGTCTCCCTCGCATCAGGGGGTATTAGCTCTTCACCATCTACCAGTCTCCCTCGCCATCAGGTGGTATTAGCTTTCACCATACCAGTCTCCCTCGCCATCAGGTGGTATTAGCTTTCACCATTACCAGTTCCCTCGCCATCAGGGGTTTAGCTTTCACCATTACCAGTCTCCCTCGCCATCAGGGGTATTAGCTTTCACCATTACCAGTTCCCTCGCCATCAGGGTATTAGCTTTCACCATTAC
>JACEFZ010021947.1:0-30673 GCA_014155875.1 Cepaea nemoralis | reverse complement strand
CGGGAAAAAATCTATGCACTACAACATCTACTAAAATCAAAGGCGCTATCTCGTAACACCAAAATCACAATATACAAAACACTGATCAGACCAGTTGTGCTGTATGGCTCTGAAACCTGGAGTACAACGAAAGGAGACGAAGCCTTGTTACAAACCTTTGAGAACAAAATTTTAAGACGCATCTTTGGACCCATTAGGGATACACAAAGTGGAGAGTGGAAAAGAAGAAGTAACAAAGACATTTATGATTTGTTTAAGTCCCCGCTAATCACTGGTATCATGAAGGCTAATAGACTACAATGGCTGGGGCATATAGAAAGAATGGAAGATAATAGGGAAACAAAACTCGCTTACACTCAGGAAATAAATGACCGTAGACCCCGAGGTAGACCAAGAAGGCGGTGGAGAGATAATATACATACAGACCTACAAGCACTTGGAATCAACGACTGGCAAGAGAAGGTCCACCAGAGAGACGAATGGAGACAGATTGTATTTGCAGCAAAGAACCTCAATGGCTCGGAATGCTGAAGAAGAAGAAGAAGAGTGGCAAACTACTGAACATAATTTTCTCAAGAAATCACAAACTCACCCAACCCCTTTCAATAAAAAAAAAAAAAAATGCTGGAGTTGATGTGATACGTTCTGTAAAGGGTATGCAACTAACTTGTTTTAAACACATTTAAAATTCCCCGTTTTTATGTGTCTTAATAACCAACACTTAAATCTCCTCGTTTTTATGCGTCTTAATAACAAACATTTAAATTTCCTTATTTTTATATATATTAATAACCAAAATTAAAATTTTCCCGTTATGTCTTTTAATAACCGACATTTAAATGTCCTCGTTTTTGTGTGTCTTAATAACCAACATTTAAATTTCCTCGTTTGTATGTGTCTTAATAACAAACATTTAAATGTCCCCGTATTTATGTGTCTTAATAACCAACATTTAAATATCCTCGTTGTTATGTGTCTTAATAACCAACATTTAAATTTCCTCGTTTTTAAGTCTTAAAAACCAACATTTAAATTTCCTCATTTTTATGTGTCTTAATAACCAACATTTAAATTTCCTCATTTGTATGTGTCTTAATAACCACAATTTAAATTTCCCCTGTTTTTATGTGTCTCAATAACCAACAATTAAATGTCCTCGTATTTATATGTCTTATTAACCAACATTTAAATTTTCTCGTTTTTATGTGTCTTAATAACCATTATATAAATTTCCTCGTTTTTATGTGTCTTAATAACCAACATTTAAATGTCCTCGTTTTTAAGTGTCTTATTAATCAACGTTTAAATTTCCCCGTTTTTATGTGTCTTAATAACCAACATATAAATTTCCTCGTTTTTATGTGTCTTAATAACCAACATTTAAATTTCCTCATTTTTATGTGTCTTAATAACCAACATTTACATTTCCCCATGTTATGAGTCTTAATAACCAACATTCGTCAAACTGAGTTCTTGTTGGATATTTTTGTCTGTTGTTCTGGTGAAAGAGTTTGTTGTACTCTTCTGCAACATTTATATTGAAAGGCGTATGTGTAGTTTTCACCTGAATTGCCTAATGATCAAATGTTACACCCGTATGTTGCTGTATGGTATGCTAAAGTTAGTTGTATATTCTTTACAGGACGTTGCAGTCAACTCCGGCATTTCTTGGTTAGTGATTCCTGGGCAAGTTTTACGTTCATTAGTTTGCCATTGCTTTCTGAACACCGGCACGCATACCACTGTTAGGTATACCAACGCAAGGCGGTCTGCTGTCATATCTCGCTTACTCTTTGAATCAGTAATTAATACAATGTGTGTTGCAGTAGTCTCCTCTAACTAATGGAATGCCACCGTTACTGCTTCCATCTCCATTCTCATGCTAGAGGTCTCATATGCCAGACTCTCCTTTTTCAAGACTCTTCCATTAGCCTTTGCAATAACACCCCAACCACTACAAGGTGTATGCTTAGTAAGATGGATTTAAATATCTAGTGGCAATTATAACATCAGATGGAAGATGCACGCCAAAGATTAAGAGCAGAACAAGTCAAGAAAGATTCATTCCTTCAACACATTGTATTCATTACGGGTTCAAAGAGTATGCTTAGTAAGGTGGAGACAGGAATGTTTCGTGTGGAATGGCTATCGTCGCTTCAGAGGTCACAGATTGTGAGAATTGTATGGATGTTTTGCCCTGGCCATGCGGTGGTGCTGGGGAATGAACAGGCTGATAGGCTTGCAGGAAATGCAATTCTTGGTGGTAGATTGCCTATGGACAAGGGATAGGTGCTCATGCGTTTGTGGGACCAGGTGGAGAGGCGGGAGAACAGGTTGAGAACCCGTATGTAGAAAGAATGAGATTGCTGGGATCGGCAGGGGTTCTGGAAGAATCTCAGAAATGAGAGGGAAGACCAGGATAACTTTAAATCAGATAGCGGTGGGAACGATTAGTAGTATAACTCTTCGCTGGCTGTTGAACGAGGGAACAGAGCTCGTATGGGAATGTCCTGAGTGCAGTGATGTCCGTTCTTAACTCAACTATACTAAGTCTCCCGCAGCTGTTTTTCGAACGCGGTATGCGGGAGTACGAATTGCGTTAACCACTTCGCTTCAGAGCCGGCTGTTATGGGAAGAACTCATTTAGAAAACTTGGTGACAACTGCAAGATTGAGATGAAAAGAACAAGGGGAAGACAGAGAGGTAAATATATAGATGGTTTGGCCACGTGGCATGGCAATAAATGAGCTTATCCACGACTACGGTGATCGGGTGAGATGAGGAACCAGAGTGCCCAGTTAAGTAAGAGTGTCTAGTTAAATAAGTGTGCCCAGTTAAATAAGTGTGTCTAGGTAAATAAGAGTGTCTAGTTAAATAGAGTGTCCAGTTAAATAGAGTGTCTAGTTAATTAGAGTGTCTAGTTAAATAGAGTGTCTAGTTAAATAGAGTGTCTAGTTAAATAGAGTGTCTAGTTAAATATAGTGTCCAGTTAAGTAAGAGTGTCCAGTTAAGTAAGAGTGCCCAGTCAAGCAACAGTACAGTACCTCCTTTCACGTCATGTAACGTGTTGGGTATATGGTGCTAGCGACAGCATGGGTCAGCACAAGATGAATGATGGGGTCAGTATCGGGCCGGCCGCATTTACTTTCTATAGAATGTCTAGGTATCCATGTTAAGGCTGGCTCGACTTGGGAGACCATGAACCACACAAAAAATGCCCCTTTTCAAAAGAGATTCGAACTGATTACCGCTTGGTTAGCAGGCAAGTCCTTTAGCCTGTGTGTGACTGCAGCTGTCTAATGGTCCAGTGGCCAGCCATTTTTCCCCTGGAGAGCCCAATCTTTTATGAGATTAAAAATACGCTGTCCCGGTCGGCCCGGGGTTTTCCGTCTCGGAATAAAAGTATACATTTGTCACAGTGCACGGCGACGTGGGGTAATGACGTCAGTGGAGGAATGTTAGGGTGTGTGTGCGTGTACATGTCTGGTGTCAGAGTGTGTATGTGGTGCAATGTCAGGTATGCGTGTGTGTGGTGTGTGTGTGTGTGTGTGTGTGTGAGAGAGAGAGAGAGAGAGAGAGAGAGAGAGAGAGAGAGAGAGAGAGAGAGAGAGAAGCAATAGCAGGGTGTGTGTGTCAGAGAATGGAGCAATGTTTGTGTGTGAGTGTGTGTGTGTGTTGATCTGAGTGGATCAATGTGAGTGTGTGCGTATGTGTGTGTGAAGCAATGATAGGGTGTGTATGTGAGTAGAGCAGTGTGTGTGTGTGTGTTTGTGTGTGTATGGAGCAATATTAGGGTGTGTGAGAATGTAACAGTGTTACGGTGTGCGTGTGTATGTGTGTTTGTGTGTGTATGGAGCAATATTAGGGGGTGTGAGAATGTAGCAATGTTACGGTGTGTGTGTGTGTGTGTGTGTGTGTGTGTGTGTGTGATGAGAGAGAGAGAGAGAGAGAGAGAGAGAGAGTGGAGCAGTGTCAGGGTATGTGTGTGTGTTAGTGTAGCAATGTCTGGGCGTGTGTGTGTGTATTTGTGTGTGTGTGTGTTAGTTGAGCATTGTCAGGGTGGGTGTGTGTATGATTGGAGCAATGTCCATCCATCCATCCATCCATCCATCCATCCATCCATCCATCCATCCATCTGTCAGTTTCCCTGTTCGCATGTCTTTCCGTCTATTTCTCTGCCAGTCATTTCGCTTGTGTAATGTTCCGTGTGAATAAAGAGGATCGGATCCTTTAACGCACATTTGCCTACTGAAGCTCCCATGACTCTGCGATGTAATAGGATTCACAGTTTGCCTACTGAAGTTGCCATGACTCTGTAATGTAATATGATTCACAGTTTGCCTACTGAAATTGCCATGACTCTGTTATGTAATGGGATTCACAGTTTGCCTAATCAAGCTGCCATGACTCTATGATGTAATAGGATTCACAGTTTGCCTACTGAAGCTGCCATGACTCTGTGATGTAATAGGATTCACAGTTTGCCTACTCAGGCTGCCACGACTCTGTGATGTAATAAGATGCACAGTTTGCCTACTCAAGCTGCCATGACTCTGTGATGTAATAGGATGCACAGTTTGCCTACTCAAGTTGCCATGACTCTGTGATGTAATCGGATTCACAGTTTGCCTACTCAAACTGCCATGACTCTGTGATTTAATGGGATCCGCATCGTATCCTCATCCGTCCTGGCTCATGACATGATCAGCGTGGCCCTGGTTCATCAGAGGATGAAGACAGGTGTGACGGACACGTAATCAGTCTGCTACTGGTACCATTAGCATTGGGCCTCTTAGCTGGCTGCTGGCTGGTGCAGATGAGGACAGAGCACGTTTGGGAAAGTCCTGAATGCTGTGATATCAGTTCGTGACTCAACTCAATTCTCAACGATCTTCACATTGGTGATTTTGTCATACCATTTTAATCCCACTATTCTCTGCAGGCAACAATTATACACATTTTGAGAATCACTGCAAGTTTAAATCCATCTAACTTAACTGATCTCTTGTAAAGCTCGGCAGAGCCTGACCTATGCTCCGCAGACATCAGAGACCAGTAACAAGATCTGACCTCATCGATTCTGTTTGTGCTCTGTGTATTTCAGATTCTGGCCACGTATCTTACATTCTGTGGAATCAGCATACACAATGCCCAGATATTTGATGCCTACTCTAAGGAATACGAGAGAAACAGGGTGAGTTTGTCGTTTGTGACGTTTATACTGTCTAGACACCAAGTTGCACAATCCTAGAGCCAGGTTACTCAATCAGAGCGCTACGTAACACAATCCTATTGCACATAGTTACACTATAAAAAAACGTTACACTATAGAAATAACGAATTCACGCGGTCTATACGCACAGTTACATTATACAAACTATGAATTCACAGTCTAGACGTGAAGTTACACTAAGCAACTTACGAATTCGCCTTGTCTAGACATGAAGTTACACTAAGGAAACCTCGTATTCATGCTGCCTAGACGTGAAGTTAACGAGAAATCTAGTTACATTGTCTAGACACGACATTAAAATGTCTGTCTTCTACTCTGAAGATCTAGAGCAGTGGTTCTCAACCGGTGGGGAATTCCCCCCCCTCCCCCATTTTAGGGAATTTTAGGGTTTCCAGGGCACCCGAAAAGGGGGGGGGGGGGAATTAAGATTATTTCAACATCGCCTTAAAACAAGAACAGATTACTTGATATTGTTTTTCCCTTCATACTGTACGGTTCTGTACATCTCACTCTTCTAAAATTCATTTTATAAAGTAAGTAGACCCACAAATCACGTTTTATGTGGACTTCTAGATTTGTTTTAGTATGTGCTATTACATTTAGCTTCCATTATTACGTATACTGTGTAGGGGCGGGGGCCGGATTTTTAGGTAGGAAATACTAAAGGGGGGAATGACATTCTGAAAATATGATGAAGGGGGGAACGGGCAAAATGTTTAGGTGGGAAATACGAAAGGGGGGGGGGGGGGGAAATGACGTTCTGAAAATATGGTAAAGGGGGGAACGGGCCAAAAAAGGTTGAGAACCACTGATCTAGAGGCACCTTACCGCCTTTTGTAAATTGTTCCTCTTCTACCCTAGGGTGTAGAGCAGCGGTTCTCAACCGGAGGGGAATCCCCCCCCCCCCAGGTGGGAATTTAGGGTTTCCAGGGGGGGGGGGGAAATTAACATTATTTCAAGTTCGCATTAATACACGAACAAGTTACTTGATATTGCTTTTCCCTCTAAATTTTATGGTTCTGTATTTCTCGTCCTAATGAAATTCGTTTTGTAACGTAAGTAGACCCCGCAAATCACGTTTTATGTAGATGTCTAGGCTTGTTCTAGTATGTGTTATTAAATTTAGCTTCCATTTTTATGTATACTGTGTAACGGTGGGGGATTTATACGGAGGAAATTCGAAAACAAGGGGGGGATGAATGACGTTCTGAACATATGGTAAAGGGGGGCATGAGCCAAAAATGGTTGAGAACCACTGGTGTAGAGGTATCGTACAGCTTCTTTACTCCTTTCTCTTCTACCCTAGTTTGGAAAGTTAACTTAGTCCAGTTTACTTCGGCAGCTGCTGTTTTTGCAGCTCCTCCTTCCCTTAGCTACTATTTGTGTCTCTACTTCTCTTATGCCGGTCTCTCTGGCTGAGGGGTTACAACACTTTCTCCGTAATCTCGTTTATCACGCAGAGTCTCGTAGCGGGAGAGAACTGGGAGCGGTTCGACCCCCGCTGGTTACTTACGGGATACTGAGCCGGCCGCTCAGAAAGCAATGGCAAACTACTGAGCGTAATCTTGCCAAGAAATCAACAGACAGCTGATAGATGCTGCTGTTGACAGCGATGTCCTGTAAAGGATATGCAAAAAAAAAACAACAAAAAAAACTTCTCTTTCCCATGCGATTTTTTTTTTTTTTTTAGATCTTGTTCTGTTTACTTTGCCTTATACTGTATGTCTTAATGCAAACCAATGCAGTGCTGGTCCTCTATTGGATCTTTTATTAGCGGTTCTCACTTCCCAGTACTTCATCAATCCCCAGGATCTACTGGAGAGATACATCCAGGCTAGAGGAGTTCATCAGTTAAACTGCTGATGTGAAATACTTGGGGGAATTTTGTTTTCTAATGCTTGAAGTTCTGGGTTTTATTCTTAGAAACGAACAGTTTGATTCTGTGAAGATTTCAGGCAACATCTTTTGTGACGCATGACAGAATTGATGTGTAGCAGCCTTTGCTCTCAGGAGGATGAGAAGAAGGGGAAGAAAAAAAAGAAGGAAAGACAAGGAGGAAGGAGAATATCGAGAAAAGACGACGAAAATGACGATGAGGAAGATGACGAAGACGGCGATGACGACTAAGAAGACGAAGAATAAAATGACGAAGAAGATGAAAAAGAAGCAGATGACGCGACGACTAAGAGGTAGTAGATACGACTAAGAGGTAGTAGATGACGACAAAGAAGAGGAGGAGGAAGCAGAGGACTTCGAAAAGACGACGAAGATGATGAGGAAGATGATGACGAAGAAAAAGACGATGGCGAAGAAGAAGACGATCATGACGATTGCGACGAAGAAGATGTCGACGTGAAAGATGTCGACGTGGAAGACGACGGCAATAAAGAAGACGATGAAGAAGAATATGGCGACGATGAAGAAGATGACGACAACGCCGGCGTTGATGGCGACGCAGATGACGACGAAGAAGTCGACGACGATGATGAAGACGACGAAGAAGAGGCTGACGAAAATGATGACGATGAAGAAAATTGACTATGACGAACATGATGACGACAGCGGCGACGAAGAAGTATTAGATAACGACTAAGAAGTATTATATGACGACGAAGAAGAAAATGACGAAGACGACGAGGACGAAGATGAACACAACGATGACGACCAAGACAAAGACTAAGAAGGTGACGGCGAAGACGAAAACGGAGAGGAAGAGGAAGGAGTCTGAGAATAAAACATCTTTAGATGAATTTCTGCAACTTTAGAAATCGATACGGTTAAAGACACATGCATTGCCACCCTGCCACGTCCACCACTCACTTCACACAAACGAAACAATAACGGCTTTACTTTCATGTCACTTTCAGCCATCGTGCAAATCTCGCCCAGAGAATACACAAATCAATGTTGTGTTTTTGTATTTCCCACTGTTGTTTCTATATCTGCATGTTAGCACATCGTCTAGTCGCTTCTACCGCCGTCCTAACGAGGAATCAATGGTTTGCTACCTTCCTTCATCAATCTTCGTTATTGTTTCCTTTCGTTTATAACTATGTTATGTTTATTGATTTCTTTCGTGCCGAATGTATCTTGCTGCGTGGTATCAAGTGAATCTGTTGTTGTTGTTTATAACTTGACTAAAATGAGTGGTTCCCAGATTTTCACACATGGCTACACAGACACACACTCACACACACACTGACAGACGTGCGTTAAGTGAGCAGTTTAGCCCAGCTGTAGGATACACATATTCGCAATAATATTGAGCATGTTGACACAGTTGCATAGATAGGTTGTATTTTTAATGACTGTGCAGTGTTTGAAAATATTGCCGGTCCAAGTTTTGTATTAACCCTCTGTAAAGTTCATGGAACATAATAGGTAAATACAAAACTTGGAACGGCAATATTTTCAAACACTGCACAGTCATGAAAAATACATCCTGTATATTAAACATTTTAGTTCAGTATCCTGTACAGAACGTTGCAGTCAACCACAGCATTTGTTTCGCTGATTGTGATTTATTGGAAGGTTTACGTTCAGTAGTTTTCAATTGCTCTTTGAACGACCGACACTCATACTATATTATACAAACAAACGCAAGGTGGTCTGCTGCCAAATCCCCGGTAACTGTGTTTCGTGCGCGGTATGCGGTATTACGAATTGCACCCGTAACTACCCTTCGCCACGGAGCTGTATATTAAGCATACTTGGAAGGGGGAAAAATCTCGTAGCGTAGTGTATAGACGCTCATCTACTGGCTCGGTAGTCCAGGGTTCGATTTCCATCCGGGAGGACTCGGATTTCGAACAATGACCCTGGTTCCCAGTTCGACCCAGTCTAAAATTGGTGTCAAGAAGTGTCTTGGTCTCGAGGTATGGTGTCCGCCTCGAGTGCTAGAAGTCCCGGGTTCAAGCCCCGGTGAATGCCGGGATTTGTTCACAGACTTCTAGTAACAAACAATTCCCCTGGTCTCTGGGTAGTGAGATCGGACGCCCGTGTGTATTTTTGCGCACGTAAAAAAATCCCTTAGCAGTTGGAAATCTAAAAATTAGTAGCCTAACGACGCTGCCCGGGCAATATCTCGAGTTTAAAATCTACCCAAAGTATTTCAGAATCCTCGCCGGTGCTATGGAGTTCGTGCACTGAGCTGAGTTTCTTCAGACTCAGGCTTGAGTTAGGAGGAAAACAGAGCACTTATGGGATACAGCAGTGTGCCGTGATGTTGATCCGTCGACTAAACTAAACTAAACTAATCTAAACTAAACTAAACTAAACTAAACTAAACTAACTAGGGTATGCCCAATGCGTCTAAGACATTGCAAAGGGTCCTCTAGGTTTGTTTACCTATTGTAACATCGCTATGAGGGTAAGTCAATAAGTAACTCACAAATGGCTGTAGAAAAATAACTAAATATAACAACTTGAAACCCGTTTATTTGTATACATACATTGTCCCTTTATTTCTCAACATAATTTCCACCAACATTGATACACTTATCCCAAAGTTTTATCTGTTCTCCCAAACCGGCTGTATTGAACTGCGTGCTCTGTTTTCTAAACCACGTTTTCACTTCACATTCAACTTCGGCGTCATTCGCGAAATGTCTCCCTCCAAGGTGGATTTTCAGTGGACTTAGCCCCTAGCGATTTCAGCAAATGAAAACTGTAAACCGATTAGAGAAATTAGACGTAGACAGTCACAATATTTGTAGAGAAGAAATACATTGGAGAACTTGGTGACAATTGGCGAGAACGAGCGGAAGACGACAAGGGGAAGGGAGAGAAGTAAATACCTGGATGGCTTGGCTATGTGGTATCGTCGAGACAAGAACACTGAGCTGCGACTCTGGTGATCGCGTGAGATGACGAAACATGACCGCCCACGCTTATCGGCATGGCACATGATGTTGATGATGATCATAGCTGTGTAATAAACATATGTGAACTTGCGCTGTGCACAATATCACAGCTGTGTAGTAAACATAAGCAATAACGAGGAGCAGTACATCACAGCTGGAAACGCATAGGAAATAACGCGGAGAACTACATCACAGCTGTAAATATATATATATATATATATATATAGGAAATATCGCGGAGCACTACATCACAGCTGTAAATATATATATATATATAGGAAATAACGCGGAGCACTACATCACAGCTGTAAATATATATATATATATATATATATATAGGAAATATCGCGGAGCACTACATCACAGCTGTAAATATATATATATATATATAGGAAATAACGCGGAGCACTACATCTCAGCTATGTAGTAAACATATAGGAAATAACGCGGAACACTCTACATCACAGCTGTAAATATATATATATATATATATAGGAAATAACGCGGAGCACTCTACATCACAGCTGTAAATATATATATATATATATAGGAAATAACGCGGAGCACTACATCTCAGCTATGTAGTAAACATATAGGAAATAACGCGGAACATTACAGCGCAGCAGTAAATATATAGGAAATAACGCGGAGCACTCTACATCACAGCTGTAAATATATATATATATATATATATAGGAAATAACGCGGAGCACTCTACATCACAGCTGTAAATATATATATATATATATAGGAAATAACGCGGAGCACTCTACATCACAGCTGTAAATACAAAGGAAATAACGCGGAGAACTACATCTCCGCTATGTAGTAAACATATAGGAAATAACGCGGAGCACTACATCACTGCTGTAAATATATATATATATATAGGAAATAACGCGGAGCACTACATCACTGCTGTAAATATATATATATATATATATATAGGAAATAACGCGGAGCACTACATCACTGCTGTAAATATATATATATATATATATAGGAAATAACGCGGAGCACTACATCACTGCTGTAAATATATATATATATATATATAGGAAATAACGCGGAGCACTACATCACATGCTGTAAATATATATATATATATAGGAAATAACGCGGAGCACTACATCTCCTGCTATGTAAATATATATATATATAGGAAATAACGCGGAGCACTACATCACTGCTGTAAATATATATATATATATATATAGGAAATAACGCGGAGCACTACATCACTGCTGTGAACATATAAGAAATAGCCGTTTGACTCGGGTTCCGAAGGTTGTGGGTTCGATTCCGGGCCGCGACCTTCGATTCACGAGTGAAATTTTTTCGGAGACTCACGTGGGTCGTCGCTAGAGCTACGGAGTTCGTGCTTTGTGCGACGCTTTCGCGCTGCGGAAAGAGATCGAGCCATATGGGATAAAGCCCGGTGCAATGAAGTCGGCCCTGTCGACTTTTAATCGACATTTTTTAAGCAGAACACATCTGAGCTATGTAGTAAACACATAGGAAATAACGAGGAGCACTACGTGACAACTGTAAATATATAGGAAGTAACGCGGAGCATTACATCACAGCTGGGCAGTAAACACACTTGAAGAAAGAAAAAAGAAATTCGAGGAAACGTGAGCAAATAGCACCGACAAGCACAGGAACAGCCGTGTTTTGTACTGTTGGCAAAGGGAACAGGGAACACATGAACGAAGTTTCCAGAATAAGATAGGTAACTATCGGCAGTTAAACCCATGATTAATGAGTTATCGATTTTTATGGGAAGCGATCGGCCGGACGTAAAAACACTATGCGATAAAAACATGGCGGGGTTGAGTCAGAGAGTGGGACAATTATGTTTGTGAACAGTTTCAGTATTAAGTTGTTCATTACATCTCCGTGTTTTATCGATATTTGTTGTCCATGACATGTTTAGTCTGTGTTTGCTTGTAGAAATATAAAATCACTAGCTCCGCGTGGTCGGAATTGTTTCTTGAATTGGGACAAGGAAGAAAAAATAGGAGTAACATATTTCCTTCCTTACTTCCTTCCTTCCTTCCTTCCTTCCTTCCTGCCTGCATGCCTGCCTGCCTGCCTTCCTTTCTTCCTTTCTTTCTTCCTTCCTTCTCTCGTGATTGGCATTTCTTTCTTTCTTTCTTTCTTTCTTTCTTTCTTTCTTTCTTTCTTTCTTTCTTTCTTTCTTTCTTTCTTTCTTTCTCTTCCCCCGTCCTCCTCTCTGCTACTTCTTCTCCCCCTTCCCTCTCCTTCTCTTTGATCCTTTAATTTGGTAGATCCCCCTCCCTCTCCCTCCCCCCCCCCCCCACACACACACACACTCCCGCCCATAAAAGATACCTCCGAATTTTACCCCTCACTTTAGAAGACTCCACAGTAAAGATGCACCGAATACCATCTCTCATCTTGGCAGACCACAGAAAATATACTCCGAACACAATCCCTCATTTTGGCAGACCACAGCAAATATACGCCGAATACCAATGCCTCATATTGGTAAACCACAGCAAAGATACCTTTGAATTTCAGCTCTCACCGGAAGAAATCCCACCTTCAACTATAATCTTGTCCGGCGCAGCAAAAATACTCCGAATTGCTACCTTTTTCTTGTCAAACGCTAGCAAAGATACTCCTAATTTCAACCCTCTTACTGTCAGACACCAACTAAGATACTCTGAATTTCGACCCTTCTCCTGCCATACGCCGGCAAAGATACTCCGAAATTCGACCCTTCTCCTATCAAACGCCAGTAAAGATACTCTGAATTTCGACCCTTCTCTTGTCAGACGCCAGCAAAGATACTCCGAATTTCAACCCTTCTGTCATACGCCAGCAAAGATACTCCGAATTTCAACCCTTCTGTCATACGCCAGCAAAGATACTCCGAATTTCAACCCTTCTGTCATACGCCAGCAAAGATACTCCGAATTCGGACCCTTCTCCTGTCAGACGTCAGCAAACACACAAACACATCGATGTAACAACATTTATATTCCCTCTAAAAAGTGGAATTCTTTCAAGAGTTATCGCAATTTGCTTCGATTTTTCCTTATACTGTTTGCATTACTCTTTAGATTTTGATCTGCTCATCTCTCTGATTAAAAACAAATTAATTTGTTTCCACTCTTTCCCATTTCTTATCTCTTTCGTTTTTCATTTTTTATTCTTCTCCACAATAATTATTGCATTGGCCTTCGCTTGCTATCTGAAGATGATATTAATCCTGTTTCTATTGTTGTTGAAACTCATCGATTCTTGTGCCCTTTCTTTCGATAGATTGTTTGGTTTGTTTGTAAATTTTGCGTTATTTTTACTGACAGTATGGCCGAAGGGATAAGAGCTTAGTTGAGTTGAAGCTTAGTTGACATCGTTGCACTCAGAACATTCCCATACGTGCTCCGTCCCCTCGTTCAACAGCCAGCGAAGAGTCATACTACTAATCGTTCCCATCGCTATATGATTTCAAGTTCTCCTAGTCTTCCCTCTCAGTTTTAAAATTCTCCTAGAACCCCTGCCGATTCCCAGCAATCTCATTCTTTCTGTATACGGGTTCTCAATCTGTTCCCCCGCCTGGTCCCACAAGCGCACGACCACCTCCCCCTTGTCGATAGGTAATCTACCACCAAGAGGTGCATTCCCTGCCGTTGGAACCGCGACTTACTAACTAAGCGCCAAGTTGCTGTCGCAACGTCTCCACTTCTACACTAGAATACAGGAGAGAATACACCATTGCGGTTTTCTATGTTGCTCAGACGATTGACATAACGGTAAAGCGACCCACTTTAAGCTGGGTCATGGGTTTGAACCCAACTATGAACGATATTCACAGGAAAGAGACAACTCCTATAGTGAATAAGGAAGTGCATAATGACGAATGCATCCAAAATTATTTTGAAAGGGTGCATTCTGACAATACCTACGTGAAAAGTAGAAGGAGAAGTCTGAGAATTGGTACGTGAAACGTACGCACCTTATGCATTGAAACAGTCAGAAATAAGTCAACTATACCTGGTTGAAGTCGAAAATAGGTATGATGGGCTAATAATTTAAAGTATGGAACAATATCGACGTGAAAATCCCAAGGAAAACATTAATACAAAATGGGAAAGTGTGAAAACCAGTATTCAGATTGCAAATACCACCTTGCCAGTGAAGATTAATAAGAAAAAAAAAACATGATAACCGATGAAATCTTGAGTAAAATGATCTCAAAGAAAGAAAGCAAAGAACACTCCAGAGTATATAGTAATAGATAGAGAAATATGTCACATGTGCAGAGTTGCCAAAGAAGAGTGGCTGCAGAAACATTGCAAAGAAATAGAGGATCTGGAAATAAAACACAACTCGAAAGAATTACATGAACATGTAACAATATTTACAAAGAAGAAAAATAATATAACAGGAAGCGGTTGTATCAGAGGAAAAAATGGAGAAATTATAATTAATAACACTGACACAATAAAAAGATGGACAGAGTACACAGAAGATTTATTCTGGGACAACAGGGTCAATAGACCAACATTGTATAATACTCAAGATGGACCAAAAATACTAATGGCTGAAGTAGAAAAGGCTATTAAAAAGATGAAAGAAGGAAAGGCTGCATGCAGGTCCTGACAAGATAACAAAAGAGATGATTAAATCCTTATCCAGCTTTGGCATTGAAACTATCACAGAATTATGTAATTACATATATATATATAATACTGGGTACATCCCCAAGGATTTGAAAACATCCATTTTCATCACACTACCGAAGAAGCCAAGAGCTGTTGAGTGTGAGGATTACAGAACTATTAGCTTAATGAGCCACATAACTAAGATACTACTCAAGGTCATACAAGAAAGAATTCAACATAAAATAGATGCGTAAGTAGCTGAAGAACAATTTGGGTTCCGCAAAAACAGTGGCACCAGAGAAGCAATTATGTGTTTGAGGATGTTAATTGAAAACTATATAGAAGTTCAAAAAAGTATATATGTTTGTTTTATAGACTACAAGAAAGCTTTTGATAGAGTACAACATGAACGACTAATTACGTGCCTTCAAGATATAGGAGTAGACGGAAAGGACATCAGACTTATTAGTAACTTGTACTGGGAACAAGTGGCGTCTATTAGATGCGGAAATAACTATTCGTCGCCTATAGAGATAAAAAGAGGAGTACGGCAGGGATGTGTACTGTCCCCAAGCCTCTTCAACCTATACACAGAAAGAATTTTTAAACAAGTTGAAATGCCTGGACTCAACATCAATGGAAGAATCATAAACAATCTTAGGTATGCTGACGATACCGTGTTACTAGCAGAAAGTGAGCAAGAGTTGCAAGACCTAGTGGAAGAAGTAAACAGGCACAGTGCAGAATGTGGCTTAGATATTAACATCCAAAAAACAAAAACTATGATAATTAGCAGTGAAAAGGAAAGGTCATCAATGAACATCACAGTAAACGGGCAGATACTAGAACAAGTAACAAGTTTCTCTTATCTTGGACATATAATAACAGATGATGGCAGAAGTGAAATGGAAATCAAAAAGAGAATAGGAATGGCCAAAAATGCTTTCAACGGCATGAAATCAGTATTAACATCTAGAGAGATTAATAACGCATTAAAAATGAGAATTGTCAAATGCTACGTATATTCAACGCTACTGTATGGCGCGGAAGTGTGGACTTTGAACAAGCAACTAGAAAGTCGCATAGAAGCCCTGGAGATGTGGATATACAGACGAATAGGTCGTATTTCATGGAAACAAAAACAATCAAATGCAGAGGTCCTAGAAAAACTGGGGATGAAGAGAGAGTTGATGAAAGAAATAAAGAGGAGACAAGTGAAATATTTTGGCCACGTTAAAAGACATGATACTCTTACAAAAACCATACTGGAAGGCAAGGTTGAGGGCAAGCGAGCAAGAGGTAGACAACGATACAAGTGGGAGGATAACATCAAGAGATGGACGAACATCAGCCTGACAGAATGTACAGTCAAGGCGAGAGACAGACAGTGTTGGAGATACATTGCAGCCAACCTTCATTGCGGTGACGGCACCTGATTGATTGATTGATTGATTGATTGATTGATTGATGAACGATAATTCTATGTTTGCTAGCTCGCCTTGATCTCAAGCGTAGCCCATAACCGTGCGACTTGTAGTGCGCTGGGCTGATTTTTGCGTGTGGATAACCTTTCCCAATTACCAGTGTCCCTCGCCATCAGACGAACCAACTCCGACTTTAGAGGTACTTGTGCTTGTCAAACTGACCAGTGTAGGGGTTGAACCCTCTACCTCGGCATTAGAACACCGGATGTTTAAGAGCTCGCGAAAGTATCCATTCGGCCAAGCTGACCTGATAATGAACATCATGAAGTTGACCGCTCAAATATCCTCTAGTTGGACCCCAAACAGGACAGAGAAGTAATGGATCAGTTTAAGTACATTGGTTATTCCGTGGATGGAATTGTATCATCGATTATGTTCCCATAGGAACGCTTTAGTTCAATGTTTCCGTCTTACTCTCGCTCTTCCACTTCTGCGGCAATGCATCCCCTGGGTGCTGGCTGTTACAGGCTTTCTGGCATTAAGTTAAATAGTTGGCGGAGAGATCGTTCGTTGACGTGTCGTATGTATCTTCACTGACAGGAGTGGCTGTTTTCTTTCTTTCTTTCTTTCTGTCTGTCTGTCTGTCTTTCTTTCTTTCTTTCTTTCTTTCTTTCTTTCTTCTTTCTTTCTTTCTTTCTTTCTTTCTTTCTTTCTTTCTTTCTTTCTTTCTTTCCTGCCTGTCTGTCTCCGTCCGCCCGTCCTTCTTCCTTTCGTTCGTTCGTTCTTTCTTTCTTTCTTTCTTTCTTTCTTTCTTTCTTTCTTCTTTCTTTCTTTCTTTCTTTCTTTCTTTCTTTCTTTCTTTCTTTCCTGTCTGTCTTTCCTGTCTGTCTGTCCGTCCGTCCGTCCGTCCGTCCATCCATCAATCCATCTGTCTGTCTGTCTGTCTGTCTGTCTGTCTGTCTGTCTGTCTGTCTTTCTTTCTTTCTTGTCTGTCTTTCTTTCCTGTCTGTCTGTCTTTCTTTCCTGTCTGTCTGTCTGTCTGTCTGTCTGTCTGTCTGTCTGTCTGTCTGTCTGTCTGTCTGTCCTTCTGTCTGTCTGTCTGTCTGTCTGTCTTCTACCTCCATGGCGATGACTAGAAATGCTGGTGTTTCTGTGTGAAGTTGTAATACATTTCATAATATGCACTTCATCTCTGACCTGTAAATTATATACCGCATATTAACAAACACTGAGATCTGCAGTACAATCTCCAGAACAACATTTGTGTTTGTTGGGTGGACATAATGATAACGTTATATGCTAAATACCATCATTTTCCCTCAGTTGGTTGCTGAGATATGACGTTGTATATGGGGGAAAACAATGTGAACGGACTATACCAGTTCAGAAGCAGTTATCCTAGTTTGTCTAAGTGTCTTCAGTTATTACTGTTCTAATTACGCCCAAGTCTGCGTGAATCGTTCTTTTAAATCAATCACACCATTACACAAAACCTTCCAATTTAGATCAATCACACCATTACAATACTCCAGTTTAAACCATTGACAACATTACAACATTCCAGTGTAGATCAATCACATGATTACAACATTCGAGTTTAGATAAATAACAAAAGTACAATATTCAGGACGCAGAGGTGTTTCCAAGGCACCAGGGCCAGGTTCTATACTGTCCAAGACCTACTAACACGCCCTAGTCGTGCGTCCTGGGCAAAAGGTCCCTTCGGGGTCCTGGCTAACGTAGTAGGATCGCTGATTCTTCCGAAGTCGGAGAGTGTCTGCCTGCACGGCGAGGAACCACCAGTCTGCACACGAATAAGCCAGACATGGGACAACGGATACTCACGCAAACCCAGTCCGGTATGACATCACACTGATGTTGGACAACAGGATGTCTTCATCCGACATACAGGACTTCACGCTGGAGTTTACAGCCAGCGAACACAAGCAAGCAGAGGCAAAGCAAGTACAATATTCAACATTAAACCAGTGACAGCTCTACCTAAGAGAACCCTTTACTTAGCATTATCACATTTGATGTGTAAGAACCCGCGCACGTATCCATTCTGCCGTGCTGACCCCTATTTTAGCCCCTCTGTTTTTCTACAAAAGAGTTCTTGCGTGTTATATAGAACCAGTCTTAATATACGGCTGCCAATCCTGGATAATTAGTAAGCGGGCGAAAAAAATCCCTGGAAGCCTTGGAGATGTGGTTTTATAGAAGAATTATGAAAATTAACTGGACAGCCAAAATGAGGATTCGGGACGTTTTAAGGGAAGCTGAGTCGCAAAGACAGCTTATCACAAACACCAGAAGGAGGCAGTAATCGTCTATTTGGCAACGTTATGAGAAGACAAACACTGGAACATATTGTGACAACCGGAAAAAAAATGCAGAAAGAGAGTTAGGGGAAGACAGCGTGAGAAGGTTGTTGACAGTCCTGTGTCATTTCCTGCCTTAGATCATGGCACAGTAGTGAGTCAACACACGAATTGATCCCTGACGTCAAAGAGCGTAATTTGTGGAGAGGCATGGTCGTCAACGCCAGCCGGCAAGGCACTAGATAATGATAATTTTGGCTAAGCATCAAATCATTAATATTTGTGTAGTTTATTAACTTGCATTTTTATTTACTCGAGATATTTAAATCAAATCAAGCAGCCATAACAGAAAATTATGTTTTATGTTTTAAAAGCAAACATCCATTACTGTACCACATTTAAACATCGGATTTAATGATCTAAAATTGTTTTCCTTGTCACTTTCTTAAATGCAATTTTAGTTACGGTATAGAGAATATATAAAGTCCACCGGAAATTCAGCCATATTTGAAGAAGGGGAAACAATTATGGATTAAACTGAAACAATCAGGGGAAGATAAATCTTAACAGGAAACGACGCGACTGGTTTATGACAAACACCACGTTATGTAATTATGTAAAGACTCTTTTGTGCCTGCGTACATTTAAAATATGATTGAATGAATATGATTTCTTGGTTTAGAAATTGACAGTGTCTGGGTCGCACATTTGCTAAATTATTAAGGGGGTGATCTATTATTGTGAGAGATTGGTACGCGAGCAAACAAAAAGTAGTTGTCGGAGACGTATTTCGTAGCGTGAAGACAAATCATAGCTCCAGGATTGGTTGCTTGGGTAATTTTCTCGGTGAGGTAAGGTATGTGTCAGTAAGGTTGTAGATCTAGGGAAAACTGTCTTGGCAAGGCTTAGATCGAGTGTCGCGGGAGTAAAAGAATAAGTAGTTGTCGATGACACAATTCACAGCGTGAAGACAAACCATAGCTATAGGATTGATTGCTCGGGTAATATTCTCATTGAGATAAGGTCGTGTGACGAGAAGGTTGCAGGTCTAAGGGAAACTGTCTTGGCAAGGTGTGTGTTCAGTGTTGTAATAATAACAGATTTAGTGGTTCATATTTGTGTATCTGAACACTTCACACACACACACACACACACACACACACACACACACACACACACACACACACACACACACACACAATCTCTCTCTCTCTCTCTCTCTCTCTCTCTCTCTCTCTGTCTGTCTCTGCCTGTCTATAGAATGATTCCACATATAGTCAAGAGTGTTCAGCTCTGTCTATACAATGATTCCACATATAGTCAAGAGTGTTCAACTGTGTCTATACGGTGATTCCACATATAGCCAAGAGTGTTCAGCTCTGTCTATACAATGATTCCACATATAGTCAAGAGTGTTCAACTGTGTCTATACGGTGATTCCACATATAGCCAAGAGTGTTCAGCTCTGTCTATACAATGATCCCACATATAGCCAAGGGTGTTCAACTGTGTCTATACGGTGATTCCACATAAAGCCAATGGTGTTCAACTGTGTCTATTCTTGTATCCTCAGGCGCTGCTTGAGGTTGTCCACGACCTGTTTACAGAGCAGACGTCCGTTGACGATGTCGTCCTCAAGATCATGCAGAGGACACAGCTGTTGCTCAAGTGTGAGCGATGTTCCCTTCTACTCAAGGACAAGGACGGGAGCTCTGAGGTAGGACCTTATTATAATCATATTTTATTGTTACTCACGTCCAGTTTGTTTAAGTATCTGTTGCATCTTATTGTTGCCGTCTTATATTTACTTCTCCCACAAGGAATATGTCTTTGATCAATCTAAATGCAACTAGAGTCATGGAAAGAGGCTACATTTCTTTGATGTTGTGGCAAAAATGTATTCAATTCACGCTATCAGACTTGTTTTACAATAACCTCTGAACACTTCTGTTCCATTATTTGACGTTTTTCTCATTAGAAAACTCCCCCTTTCCACGGAGAATATTCATTATTGAACACTAATGTTTTCATGTGAACATGTAATAATTTCATAATATGCACTTCATCTCTGACCCGTAAACTATATACCGAATATAAATAAATATTGTGATCTGCTGTACAATCTCCAGAACAAAAATTCTTTTGCTGGGTGTACGTTATAATAAGGTTATATGCTTCCACTCTTCATTTTCCCTCAGATGGTTACTGAGTTAAGGATTTTTATACGGGGGAAAATTTGTGAACGCAATATAGTTGCATATCCTATCCAGAAAATTGCATTCAACACCCTAATACACTGGCTTTTTGTGATTTGCTTGGCTACTTAAGCTTCAGTAGTTTGCTATTGCTTTTTGAACGCTCGAAGCCTCAACCCATAGAAATCCACGTAAAGCGATCTGCTTCCAAGTCCCCCCACGGCTGATTTCAGACATTACATGGGAATGAGGGAGCGGCGGTTGAGTAATGGCTAGTTCTCGCCTTCCCACCACGTGGTCCAAGGTTCGAACCGCAGCTGAGCAGATTTGCAGTTGTAAAATTGAGCAGATTTGTATTTGTAAAACTGAACAGATTTCTATTTGTAAAACTGAGCAGATTTGTATTTGTAAATCTGAGCAGATTTGTATTTGTAAAACTGAGCAGATTTGTATTTGTAAATGTCAGCAACTTGCTTACGACAGGTCTTTCAGGACTCCCCTACTTTTGCACCGCACGAAATAACAACTCGTGTCATTTGCAAAAGGAATGCAATTTATTTAGAGCTGGCAATTTATAAGCTCTGCGAGCGGTATGCTTCATTGACATTAAACAACATGGATGTATTGAAGTGGTGAGAAATGATACTAGTAATCACAATCTAAATCTAAAGCCTAATATTTAACTATTGCCTAGAAACTTATAGCATTTGTCAAGAACACGTCTACTCTCTAATCGTCTCCAGTCTGGTCTGTCCACACGCTACACATTGCGTGGTCAAGCACGGACGCTGTCTCCTCCGTGCATTAGCGAGTCTTGCGTGCATAGAGTCCCAAGCACTCGTAAGGCCAAGCTTCCCAATGGCTTGAGGAAGCCCTCGCTCAACTGTCCTTAGTGCTCCCATGGTTGACACAAATGTGTCCCCTTGTGAAGCTATTTATATCGCTGGTGTGTCTCCTGTCTGGTGTCTCCCTACTAGACTTGTTTTAACTCTTATTAACTCTCTAAACCCTTATTTGAGATTCTGACAGGCTCCCCTCCCCTTCTGTGAAGAGTTACAACCCTTTAACTCATGTTTGTAACATGTATGGTCACAAAGAAAATTGGCTGTCCAATTTTGTCAAATATCCAATAAGTTGTAAATCTCTCGTTTGGGGATAGAACAACTCTCTTCTTCCTTTACTCACACTGTTCTATTTCTTCACTCGGCTAATTGAGTAGCCCTTGTATCAGTATAGTTGGTTCTATAGATATCTTTGGGAATTGTTTTGAACCGGATCCGTTGTCTTATGACTTATGTCCTGACTTCCGTCTTATGACCCTCTGTCTTCTGACTTCCGTCTAATGACCTATGTCTGACCTGTCCTCATATTGCCCGAAATGACAACCCAAATACAAGTTGACTCTGTTATGAGTGCAACACATGAGCATAAAATGTTCATATTCCCATTAATATCCCCTCCAACTCATATACATACAGTTCTACTCTTCACGTTCTCGCTTCCGCTCGTGAAAAGCTATTTTCAATGTTACATTAAGGTTTTTTAAAGAAGTTGTTGTGTCCCCTGAATTTAAGTTGTTGGTCTTTGAAACAAATGGTGTGTGCAACTTTTATGTGTTTGTTTTCCTGTTTGTTTGCGTGTTTTATATTAAACTACAGTGTACTTAACTTGCTAACCTGTGTATGCGTTAGTGTATTAAATGTGTGTATTCCTTTGAGCGCCGTAAATCGGTTTATTGTGGTTACAAATGTTTGTTATTCTTATTTATGACCACAACTCCGCTTCAAGATGCTCAAAGTATATTCCCTATCTAATCTATTAAAGTATGGCAGCAACACACATAACAACTTGACAACACATTGGTTACACAGATCGACACAGACAAGTCACAACAAGACGTTTTCAGCGGTGAAACAATTTGCCGCTACCTTTCTCTCTCCCTCTTTCTTTCCATGTTTACTAATTTCCACATTCTCTTCTCTCATTTATACATCTTTCATCCACTTTCATACTCTCGCTTTGCTAAATCATTCACTCGTCATTAAAATATGGTTCATAGCATCAAATAAATGAACATTACATATTTACAATAAATGATTGGCTGAATTATAGAAGTTTTCACGCCAAATGACTGTGCGGTTTGTTTGCACGTGTCATACCTATACACAATATACACGGTTGTGAGGATGGTTTGTCACCGATCCTGTAATAGTAACTAATATAATTTGGTGTGATGTTCTAAATTATCCTTAGGCGAAATAATCTAACTAATTAATTTCATTTAAGAGAATTGAGTTACCTACCTTAAAGTGTTATTGGTAAATGAAATGATGTTAATTCATAAATGGTTTGGTTAGTTTAGAAATGATATTTTAGATAAATGAATTTATAAATGATTATGATTATGTGGTGATAAACTAATGTAATATCTAACAATTGTATTTCTATCATTGGTGTTACATTAAATGGTTTATTAACTAAATGATGGTGATTTCTAACTACCACATGACATAAATAAAGTTATATATGCATTTGAACATTTTGCAATTCAATTATTCATAGAAAAATGAAGTTATGTGTACTGTTAATAAAATAATAATAATAATAATAATATATATATATATATATATATATATATATATATATATATATATATATATATATATATATATATATATATATATATATATATATATATATATATATATCACAGTTACATTTCTATATCTAATTACACTAACTGAAGTCCTCCTTTCAGGTGTGAAGATGGAGCAATGTTCTTTGTAGACTATTATTATAACATAGTTTATTTCGCCAGAGTCTTCTATGCTCTCCTTCATGGATAGTGTATAAATATCGTTCCCTACTAACTTATGTAGGTTCGCAGCTAACACTTCAACGTTGATATAGCTTATGTGTGTGTCAGCGCATGCTACTTCTGCGTCTGTTCGTTTCACTCTTCATGGCACTGTTACTTTCACACAGTTTACATGTTTGGCGATGATAACGCACTTACAGTGTATCTTAATCACCACATACGGCACTGATTTACTTAACATTTACAGTGTCACTGTTTCTGGTGATCTCTGGTCGATCTCTTCCTGCAAATCAGGTATTTCAATGGTTGACGGTCGACTTAAAGTGTCTGCCAAAGAGTTAAATCTTCCCTTTAAATGCTGGATATTAAATGCATAGTTCTGCAGAATCAAAGCCCATCTGTAGACTCTGTTATTCTGGGGAATGCCAGACTGCATCACAGATAATGGAGAATTGTCGGTTTCGATCACAAACTGTGCTCCTGCCAAAAACCTATGAAATTTCTTAACACAATAGATTAAGCTGAGGCGCTCCAATTCTGATGCTGAGTATCTGGATTCAGCAGGGCTAATTTTCCGACTTACGTACATTACTGGGTGGAACTTCCCTTCGTAGAACTGTCCTAGTATCCCAGATATGGAGATAGCACTCGCATCTGTACGTAAAAAATAGGTAAGGTTTTGATTAGGCAAACGCAGGATAGGTGGAACGCTAAATAGATATTTCAATTTTGATAACGCGCTAATTAATCCTGCATCTTGTACAGATAATTTAGCCGAAGCTTTTAAGATGTTAGAAAAAACACTGGTGATTTCCGCCAGATTTGTAATAAATTTACTATAGTAATTTACAAGACCTAGTAAACTTCGGACCTGTTTCTTGGTCGTTGGCATTGTCAAATTCAGAATCTTGGTCACGATTCTGTCATATGTTCTTAATTGGCAACTGCAGATGGTATGACCTAGGAAGTCAATCTGTTCCATGCCCAACTCTACTTTGGTAGGCTTGACTGTAAGCCCAAATACTCGCGACCTGTCGAAGACTTGTCGTAGTTTCAGTAGGTGTGATGTCCAGTCTTCCGTATGAATACATATGTCATCTATATATGTAGAAATATTGGTCATTCCATGGAGAAGATCCCTAGTTAGATGGACGAAAGTTGCTGGAGCGTTGCGAAGGCCAAAAGGAAGAAAGCGCCACTCATATAGACCTAAAAGAGTGGAGAAAGCTGTTAAAGGAATAGAATTTAATTGCATCGGGACCTGCCAATAACCTTTCGTGAGGTTAAGCTTGCTAAATATGCGAGATGTAGACATGTCCAAGATCAAATCCTCGCATGCTGGGATTGGTTCAGCATCAATTTTGGTTATTTTGTTTAAACGTCGATAATCGACGCAGAGTCGAATAGTTGAGTCCTTTTTGGCGACAAGGACGATAGGGAAAGGATACTCTGACTGAGATTTCTGAATAATTCCACTCGACTCGAGAGATAGTAATTCTTTGTCGAGATTCGACCTATAGTTTAGAGGGATGGAATAAGGTCGACACTTGATTGGTGTGTTGTCAGTCAGAATAATAGAATGTTCTATTCTGTCTGTCTTTCCTGGGATGTGGGAGAAAATGTCTCTGTATTCCGTCACTAACTCTATCATCTGTCGTCGTTGATCGTCTGTAAGTTTGGTTTCTATCTTTATGCTGTCAATGGTCGCAGTCGTGTCTACAGTAGGGACTGGTAATTCCATCTCGTCTTCGTCTGTCTCGTTCAATACTGTTGTGGTACTAGCTGCGTGTGCTGTTACCTGGCTAAGTGTGTTTGCGATGTCGCTGTCGTGTGTCGCCCTACCTAGTGTAGTTGTGTTGTGTACGTCTGTCGTCCGATTACTTGGTGTTGGTGCATCTTGTTCGTCTGTCTGTTGCTCTTGTCGTGAAAAGTATGGTTTCAGCATGTTGATATGAAATATCTTTAATTTTCCTTTTATCGATATTTCATAATCGACATCTGATATTTTAGGTTCAACGTTGAATGGCCCTTGCCAAGATGTTAGTAACAAATTACGTTTATCAGGTAGTAGAAGCAAAACCTTCTGATTTGGTTCAAGGTGTATAGTTTTAGCACTCTTATTTGCATAGTCGCGGTACATCTGTCCTTTCCTCTCCAAAGATGCCTTGGCTATTACACACGCTTTCATTATTCTATCGCGTGTCTCCGTTACCATCTCACACGGTGTTACTGCTGTTGGATTGTCTGGTAAGCTAGTAATTAGCTGATGGTAAATGGTTAGGTGTCCTCGAGGGTTCGCCCCATAAACTAACTGAAAAGGTGAGAAACCCGTACTCGAGTGCGGAATTTCTCTATGGGCGAATAGCACTGCTGGCAATAGTGTGTCCCAATCAGATGGGTTCTCCGCTGTTACTTTAGCCAGCATGTGTTTGAGATCCCCGTTAATTTTCTCTATGATCCCGTTGCTCATTGGGTGGTACGGGGTACAGAAATGCTGCTCTTTTCCTAACAATTTTGTTAAGGCTTGCGTAGCAGCCGAAATAAACTGCGTTCCCCGATCTGATAAAATAGATCGTGGGAAGCCAAAACGAGAAAATAGGTGCAAAAATACATTTGCCACATCTTTGGAGGTGATGTATTTCAGTGGAATAGCTTCGATCCACCTGGTGCATAGATCCACGAGAGTAAGTATAAATCGGTTTCCTTTGCTTGACACCTGATTTAGGGGTCCAACAATATCGACCGCTACACACTCAAATGGTCTAGATGCTAATAATGACCGTTGAACTTCGGCCGTCACATGCTTTCCCTTTCGTACAAGATGTTGACAAATAGTACACGACCGACAGAAAATTTTTATGTCTGTACAGAATTTAGGCCAGTAGAAGTGTGACAATTCTGGCGTTTTATCATAGGCCAAATGTCCAGCAAACGGTGACTCATGTGCGATGTTTAGCACATTTTGTCGGTAAGTTACAGGTAACACCGTCTGCTGAATTTCATGGTTATTATTTGTGTAATAACGCATGAGAATTCCGTTGTTTTCTAAATACCAAGATGCATTTTTAGTCACTTTCGCTCGCTCACCTAACAATTTAAAATAAGGTGCGATAGTTTGGTCGGTGCTTTGTGCCTCGATAAATTTCTGTCGAGTAGTGTTGGTATCGGCACCGCTTGGTGTTAATAGCTGTAGCATTTCATTTTGTAAGTCAGTATAGTGTGTTTGTGTATCTGACCTTGTTACAGCGTTAGCCATGTGTGTATGTTTCCAGGCTCTTATGTCGTCGTCTGTACATTGTTTCAATGAATCTAGGCATCCTAAAATGAGATCCGTGCATGGATCTTGCAGGATTGCGCAAGTAAATGTGCCGGTAAGGAACGGGGTATTGATATGTGCTTTTGCCAGTGGGTATTTCTCAATGGTTCCAGAGAAAGTACGGCATTTGACAAATTCACCCGTGTAATCTTCTGGTCTAACAAGTTCTTTCCTTAAACCCAGTAGAGTGCTCCCGCTATCAATTAAACAATGGCATGGTTGATCATTGACCAGTGCATCGTAGAACTTAAGTTTACCTCTGGAGGCACTAGCTGCGTTAGCATCTTCACTGGAACATGGTATTACGTGCCCACATTTCAATTTACCATCCGCATGAAACTGGTGACATATGTCACATTTATTAAAGTCTAATATGTCTGTTACTACTGCCACACTCTCACATTCACTCGTTGGTAACACATTCACAAGTTCCGAATCAATGTCACTCTCATCGTCTGATGACGTATCGATGAGTGCTGCATTATTTGCCTTCATTCGTTGCCTACCAAGACACTTATTACTATAGTGGCCATAGCTGGAACAAAAGTAACATTTAACAGCACGTTTAAATGACGTTCTTCTGCTTTCTTGCTTCTTTAACACTGCTTCTAAGTGTGACGGATATGCGGGGTTTTTATCACACATAGAGTAGCTAGGATGAAACAAACTACAATATCCACATCGAGGTGGCTTCTGGTATGATTTGTCTTTCTTACGATAATCTTTCTGATTGTAAGATCTATCAGGTACCTTGTTTGCAAAAGCAGTGATTTCTGTATCATGTGTTGTAGATTTAAATATGTCCCGATTAGATGAAAAATATGCTGACCCCCGTTTTTCTAATTGCTGAATGGATTCAATATCTGACTGTTGGAGAAACTTCGCAAAAGGGGTAGGAACGGTAGATATCATCTTGTCTATTACCATAAGATCTTCTAATTTTTCATAGTTGTTACCCACTTTCGCCGCCCTAGTCCATTTTTTAAATGTGCTTTGCACGTTAGAGATGTAGTCTAAGAAGGTTTCAGTTGCTTTTGGCTTAATTTGGGAGAACTGAATTTGGTACCCAGTGGCGTCTAAAAGAAAGTGTTGCATGATCCTATCGTGAATGTACTGATAATTGTTCCTTTGCTCTGTAGGTATAGATTCTATTACTTTTAACGGCTCCCCACTGAGGTTTCTCATGTAGATCATTGCCCAGTCATCCAAAGGTATTTTATGAGTCTTTAGTTGGAATTCTATATTCTCAGTCCATGCGCTAATTGAATCCCCTACGCTGTATGGTTTGATAAGGCCTTTATACTTATTAAATTTGTTCTGTTCTTCTTGGCTCTTTTGTTTGCTAGAGGCTATTTGTATGTTTGAATCTACCTCCATTTCTTTCATCTTTAATTTAGTTTCTGACTCTACTTGTATCTGCTTTTGTTTGGTGGCTTCCTCGACCTCTTTCATTTCTTTTTGATGCTGCATTTCTAATGCTCTTTCATCTCTGTCAAGAGCAGCTTTTCTTTCTGTTTCTTCTCTATGTCGAGCTATTTCTTCTTTATATTTTTGATTCGCCCACTTTTCTGCCTGGATACAATCACTTAGTGACGCCATTTTGTGGCTTAATGTTAGTTCAAAATGATATCACAGTAATATTCACACAATGGTTTGTAATTATGTGTTAGTAAATATACATCTTTACTGAAAAAGAAGATGCATGATTAATTTAGAGCATAACAAAATATTCTGAAAATATACTCATCTAATTCTTTGGAAAATACGGTTCTCGGGATGTTCCACCGCTGTCTTCCACACTCACAAAATGATTGACTTGAGAACACAATGGATGCTTCTGTTTAGTAGAGCATCAATAATTTAGACACATGCATATGTTGTAAATACAAATTTATCTTTCATGCGGCTGATAAATGAAAAAATGTGATAGATAATGATAAACGGTGTTAATGAATGAATGTTATGATAGTCTGAATGATTGTCATGATTCGTAAGATGATTCGTCGTATGACAGTCGATGTCGTCTTGTCTTCACTTTCTGACTAGTTTGGTATAACTTCGTTCTAGGCTTCAGTTCAGTAGCTAATCTATTTACTGAATATGAAGAATGGTGACATTGATGGCTGTATCACACAAAATGAAATGTACACGATGGTTTGCTTGATACTATAAACTGATGATTGTATACATTTTCATTACTTTCCGTAGAATAACACACTTTATTCAATTTTTCGTCGAATCTCACAATTTGTAACTTAATTTTGCTTCATTGTGGTTCAAGCTCCACAAATGGTATGATCGTAATAATTCACACAAGAAAATTATTTCTGCCATTATATGCAAACAAATTTACATTACTTTCAAATATTTTAACACAGAAATGATGTCGAATCGTGCTTGTTGAAGATGGTTCAGAACTTTCTGATACCAATAGCCTGTTGACGTTGGTTCAGGGACTTCTGACACCAATTGGGGTCCTGCCTGTCAGCAACTTGCTTGCGACAGGTCTTTCAGGACTCCCCTACTACGGTCGAAGCCTCAACCCATAGAAATCCACGTAAAGCGATCTGCTTCCAAGTCCCCCCACGGCTGATTTCAGACATTACATGGGAATGAGGGAGCGGCGGTTGAGTAATGGCTAGTTCTCGCCTTCCCACCACGTGGTCCAAGGTTCGAACCGCAGCTGAGCAGATTTGCAGTTGTAAAATTGAGCAGATTTGTATTTGTAAAACTGAACAGATTTCTATTTGTAAAACTGAGCAGATTTGTATTTGTAAAACTGAGCAGATTTGTATTTGTAAATCTGAGCAGATTTGTATTTGTAAAACTGAGCAGATTTGTATTTGTAAAACTGAGCAGATTTGTATTTGTAAAACTGAGCAGATTTGTATTTGTAAATGTCAGCAACTTGCTTACGACAGGTCTTTCAGGACTCCCCTACTTTTGCACCGCACGAAATAACAACTCGTGTCATTTGCAAAAGGAATGCAATTTATTTAGAGCTGGCAATTTATAAGCTCTGCGAGCGGTATGCTTCATTGACATTAAACAACATGGATGTAATGAAGTAGTGAGAAATGATACTAGTAATCACAATCTAAATCTAAAGCCTAATATTTAACTATTGCCTAGAAACTTATAGCATTTGTCAAGAACACGTCTACTCTCTAATCGTCTCCAGTCTGGTCTGTCCACACGCTACACATTGCGTGGTCAAGCACGGACGCTGTCTCCTCCGTGCATTAGCGAGTCTTGCGTGCATAGAGTCCCAAGCACGCTGGCTCGTGAACTTGAGTAACCGGGTACTCCACGGTTACTCGTAAGGCCAAGCTTCCCAATGGCTTGAGGAAGCCCTCGCTCAACTGTCCTTAGTGCTCCCATGGTTGACACAAATGTGTCCCCTTGTGAAGCTATTTATAGCGCTGGTGTGTCTCCTGTCTGGTGTCTCCCTACTAGACTTGTCTTAACTCTTATTAACTCTCTAAACCCTTATTTGAGATTCTGACAGGCTCCCCTCCCCTCTGTGAAGTGTTACAACCCTTTAACTCATGTTTGTAACATGTATGGTCACAAAGAAAATTGGCTGTCCAATTTTGTCAAATATCCAATAAGTTGTAAATCTCTCGTTTGGGGATAGAACAACTCTCTTCTTCCTTTACTCACACTGTCTATTTCTTCACTCGCTAATTGAGTAGCCCTTGTATCAGTATAGTTGGTTCTATAGATATCTTTGGGAATTGTTTTGAACCGGATCCGTTGTCTTATGACTTATGTCCTGACTTCCGTCTTATGACCCTCTGTCTTCTGACTTCCGTCTAAGACCTATGTCTGACCTGTCCTCATATTGCCCGAAATGACAACCCAAATACA